>PYHW01010577.1:114027-142129 GCA_013186435.1 Turdus rufiventris
AAGGAAGGAAGGAAGGAAGGAAGGAAGGAAGGAAGGAAGGAAGGAAGGAAGGAAGGAAGGAAGGAAGGAAGGGAGGAAGGAAGGGAGGAAGGAAGGAAGGAAGGAAGGAAGGGAGGAAGGAAGGAAGGGAGGAAGGAAGGGAGGAAGGAAGGGAGGAAGGGAGGAATCACAAGGGACAGATTCCCCCCTTACAGTTCATGCCCACTTCTTTACCTCTTTCTTGTGCTTGTGTCATGCTATGTTAGGCTTATTCTACAGGAGCCAGAACAAAGATATTTGTCCTGGAATAGTTCTTCACTTATCTCTGCATAGCCTCCGTCTCCAGCCAGACTTATTCTTTGCCATGGCATGTTTCTACCAACAATTCTTGGCTGTTTGTTACCAACAGGGTTGGCTCCACAGCTGTAGGTCTATCAGTGTCTGAGACATATAAATTTAGCCTTTTCTTCTAGGATTCTGCATGTGGTTTAAGGCTCAGTGTCCAAGCGGACATCAGAGATGAGTGGTGTCATCAGGGGTCAGTGTTGAACTGACACTGTTCAGCATCTTTGTCAGTGGCACATACAGTGGGATCAAGGGCACCCTCAGCAAGTTTGGCACCAACACCAAGCTCTGTGGAGCAGTCAACACACTGGAGAGAAGGGATGTCATCCAGAGGGACCTGGACAGGCTGGAGAGGTGGGGCTGTGCAAACCCCATGAAAGTCAAAAAGGCCAAGAGCCTTTACCTGGGTCAGGGGAATCCCAAGCACAGATACAGACTGGGCAGTAGATGGATTGAGAGCAGCCCTGAGGAGAAGGACTTGAGGGTGGATGAGAACTCTGTCATAGCCTGATAATGTGCACTTGCAGTCTAGAAAATCACTCTCTCCTGGTCTGCATTAAAAGCAGCTTGGACAGCAGACCTAGTGATGTGATTCTGTCCTTCTCTTGTGCTTTCGTGAGACCTAAATGTGCACTTTGTCCAGCTCTGGGATCCCCAACATAAGAAGGACACAGACCTGTTGGAGCAAGTCCAGAGGAGAGTCACAGAGATGACTAGAGGGCTGGTGCACCTCTCCTCTCTCCCATGCTGGATGGGACTCTAAGCAAACTAGGCTAGTGGAAGATGTCCCTGTCTATAGGGAGTTTGGGGTGATAAGGAGATATTTGTAAGATGCCTTCCTATATTCTATAATCCTATGATCCCTTTCTTTTAACTATGTTTGTCTGGGATCGTCTCCACTGAAACCAATAAAAATATTCTCCTTGATCTGAGTTTGCATAAAATTCAGAAATGGCTTCCGCAATGAGGAGCCTGGTTTTTGCTTAAACAGCAGCAGTAGACAGATATTATGCTGTTTTCAATCAAAGTAAACAAACAAGGCTTGTTGAGTACAGATCTGCTTCCCTCCAGAGAGCAGTGCTTTATCTTTCACTCCATCTGTTGTGGAGCAGCAGAAAAGCAAATTTCACATCTATTGTTAGGGTAGCAGTACTTTTGGGTGCTTGGGACACTGAGTATTCCCATAGGATTGTTCTGCACTTCCACAGTTAATTGGAATGGAAACCAGGGGTGTTGTTCTCAGGCAGCAATATTACTATGGGGGAGAAAGGAAGACGGCTAGATTCACCCAGTGTTGCCAGAAGAGGATGCTGATATGAGGCAGATGAAGGCCAGATGAGCTGTTTGAAATCTGCATCTGATCTGTGTTTGTGGTGCAATAGAAAACCTGTAGGCCTCTGTGTTTGCTGTGGGAGCCTCCTGAGAGAAACAGGGGGATAAGACTGAAAAGCATATTGGACGACCTGAAACAAGATCGAATACAAGAAGAATTGCTGTCATTTTGACAGAGTTGAAAGCCTGAGCTGGCACAGAGCAGCAAGGCATGTGTAGCCACAGGGAACTTATGGGGAGAAGGAACCTTGAATGAGGTAAATGAGGCAAAGGACATGAGTCAGGTTTAGAGATCACTGCTGCTGGAAAACTGCCTGAAAAACTCTGACAGGCCCCAGAGAGATGGTTTAGCAACATCTTTTCCAGGAGGGGTGAGTCCTTGCCTTTGCATCTCATGTGTCTCCTACCTGAAGTTTAATTGTCCTCCTTCCTTTCTCTCTGCCTCCTCCCTCCTGAGCTGTGCTCCTGTTTGGCTCACACAGTTGAACAATGTAGTTTAGGACTGTGGTTGCCAGACTTTGCCTTGTTCTTTTCCATTATTAATCAGCTGTCTTCCACTAACACATTGACAGGGTCAGCAGAGCTGTGCAGCAGCATGTGGAGACAAGAAAATGCCCACACCTACACTCACTCCACACAGAGCCTCCATGCACACCCCCCACACACCCTGCTGGCATGTCATGGACCCAGCATTCTCTCTCATACCTTTCATTCCTTGCCACAGCTTGAAATTTGCCTGATTGTTCATGTGGCAGGTTGTGATTCTTTGTTCACTACTCCTTTGAAAGCACAGAGATTATCTAGGGTTGGTGTTTCTGAGTTGCCTACAACAGTCTGTGTAATTCTAACACTGCATGGCAGACCTTGCACTTAAATGGGTTACTTGAGAGACAAAGAGAGTGTCCTCCTTTCCCATGTGTTAAAAGTCTCCCCCACAAGTTTTCTGGGGGATCCTCTCTATCAAGCTCAGGAAAAATGAACTGATTAGAAAGACAAGTAGACCAACCAAAACAAACAAGGGAAAAGAGCCAAATTTAACACAAAATAAAATCAGCAGATTTGGGATGAAAGAAAAGCCAGGGCATATTTTTGGGCAGATCGACATCAATGTAGGCTCTGTGCTTTAAACAGTGGTGAGAAGAGTGTACTTGAGGCTCTGGGTTTCAGCACCTCACCTCCTGTATTTGACAGCATGTTCACTCAGAGAGAGACCAAAGAAATAATATAGAAAGACTTCTTTTTATTGAGGTTCAGAATATTAATGAAATTTAACTGACAGAACTGTTAGTATAGGCTTCCATAACTTTTATAGGAAGCAGGATAAGGAAAAAGCATTTAAATCTCTCAGTAGCTTTTCAAACCTTAGCTAGTAAATAAAATAGTCGTTCCAACTTCTGTCACAGCTGGTTAGACATAGTTTCAGTACTACCTGCAGCTATGCAAAACCAGTGTGAAGTAAAATTCCCTGAAGAGACATGTAACCACTATAATTCATGTTCCAAACTTTCCCCAGAAGCAAAAGCTCAGTGTTATGTGATATGCAGCATCATTTCATGCAGTATTATTTAATATGCAGTAATATTTGGACTGAGGTCCTGTTTCAAGCTCTCAGAGCACCTTGGGAGGAAGACTTGTTTCGTGACTTCTCTGATCCCACCGTAAAGTCTTTGAGTTGTCTTTGCATCCCCCACAAACCTTGTTTTTTAGTTCTTTACCTTTTTCAGATAAATCACTTGTTTCTAAGTAGGCAGCTCCAAATCTGATCCAAGAAAAAACACTCCCTTTCATGATGATTGCAGCTGTCTTCCTGCAGGGTCAGTTCCACTCCTGACCCAAAAATATGCTGTTACTTCTGCAAATGTCTTAACTATGATATTACTGTTTATTCATTCCGTGGCCTAGATATTTGCTAGATAAACATGTTCATTTTTAGCAGCAACTGTTGGCTTAAGAAATTGTAACTATATTTATGGTAGGGTCACATTTTAGGCTGCAGATCCCATTGGCTCAGCAGTCCTTTCTCCACTCCCTGACACTCTTATTGTCTTTAGATTAAATTTCCAGAATGTTTCTAGTTCATGCACCTACTTTGCTTTGTGAAAAACAGGCGGAATAAGGAAGAAAAGCGACAGGGAGGAAGTTGATGTTGTATATTAGCATGTTAGTCTGGTCTTTTCCTGACATGTAGTCAGTGAGTGTGGGTTAAGCCAAGACATGGGTAATTTTTCCCTAATCTTCCCACCTGATGACTGAGGACTCCAGGCTAATAGTATTTCTCTAATATGACCCAGTGACGACAATCCCTGTGTGGCCACAGAGTAAGAACTCTAGGAGTGGCAAGAGGATACACATACTAAAAATATTTCACTATTTTCCTGGATTAGGTCCATAATTCTGCATATAGTAGAAGACATGAATATGTGGCTGAAGGCCAACCAGGTAATGGTACAATGTCTGATATTAGATTTTGTGGGGTTGAACCTTGAATAAAAAATTAAACTATTCTCATCCTCCAAATTTTTTTGAAGTAAGGAAATATTTCCCAACCTCAGGAAAACAAGAGTACCAGGAAGATTCTTTTTTGTCATATTTTAAAAAATTATTTGCTGACTTCACCCAAATGATTTCATGTGAAGACATTATTTAAAATTTCTGTTTATATTAAGACTTACCTTTCTATAATTTTATTTCCTCTAAAACAATTTCAAACCTAAAGTATGCAATTTTATTCACCTATTGCCTTCACAGATTACACTTCTGTTAATGCAAAGCGTTACAAAATACCATCAAATTTAAATTATAATTCTGAATTCTCTTAACTTGCTGGTTTCATTTCACTCTTCCCTGTGGGCTGGACGTTTGTTCAGCAAGTTCCTGAGCTAGAGGATCAACACATCTTGAGCTGATACTTGTTTTGAGATGGAGAATTTGAAAGCATGCAGGGTACCCATGTGTTACTGTGATTTATATTGTCTCCACTACCGTTGTCCTCTAGCTGGCAAAGGAAGGCACAACCTGCATATGAATTACACTGGGAATCACCTAGAGACATTTGCCTGTGGCCTGAGAGGGCGAATGGGGTAAATACAGTTGTGAGACTGACTACAGTCCAGCATTGCATAATTCCAACTGCATGGTAGCTGGTCCTGTGTTGAAGCTCCTTTGTGGTGTACAGCCCTGTAACTACAAGCTGGTCAAACTCTATCTTTGTCTCACATGTGAATGGAGATATCATTTGTCTTTAATATCTTTCCCATGAAATCAGGTGTGACCAGCACCCAGTAGGTATAAAAATTGTAAGACAAATGTCCTTAATGAACATTTTGGCATGAGAAAATTGATTTAGAGAACTAGAGTGTTTCAAAGCCACTGCTTTCAACTTTGCAGGCTGTCATCTTAACTATAAATGATGATGGAGAAAGGAATCAAAAATAATGCCTTTACTCAGAAATTTTTAAGAGGAAAAGTCATACCCTACAGCTCTCTGAAATCTCAAAGTCATGAAAACAGATGTGCACTTTTGGTTTTACTGGTTAACAATTTGTACTTAGAGGTAGAAAAAATGAAAAGAAAAAATAATGAAAATAGCATTCTAATTCATGTCTATTCAGCAGTAGGATTTTTATTGGTACTTAAATATGGAATACATGTACCAACTTAAATCTTTGGTGGTTTTGAAATAATATATAATTTTCTTTGCAATGTTCTTTTCAAGTCTATTCATGCAAAATTAATTGTAAGGAATTGTGCAGATGCTTGTGAGGTGACTGGTAGCTGAGAAGCTGATAGTGAGCAGCCATGAAGGTGTCTTTTTAAAAGGTAAAAAAGATAAGCGAAAGAATATTGCTGCCAGAAAGGAAGCTGTAAGCCTGCAGACCACAAGCATCCTTGAAATGTACAGCTGACCTCTTTGAAGCACAGCTGGGCACTGAGAAATAGGACAATTCCTGAATTTGCATCACAATCACAGTACCAAGAAAGTTTAACCTCCATTTATCATCAGAGAAAGTGGAAGCAGTCTGGGAAAATTGAGTTGATCTGAATAAACAGAGCAGGTCTCTGAACAACCTGACCTAGCTGAAAATGTTCCTACTCACTGCTTGGACTAGATGGCCTTGAAATGCACCTTCCAGCTCAACCCATTCCATGATTTGATAATACAGAGGATAGCTTGCAAACATACTTTTTGCTGTAGGTATGCATGTGACAGTTTAAGTTGATTTGTTTTTCAGATTGTGAATCACCTGTCTGAAGCAGTGCAAACACTTAGGAAAAGGGCAGCATATGCATATGTTTAGTCCTGTATTAGATCTAGCATCTTGAATGTAATGTCATAAAATAAGATTCTAGTTACTCATGTAATGTCTTAGTGGCGTGCTACTAATTCTTAGTGGAAGTAGCAAATTTCAAGTACCCATTCTACTCACAGGGTTCAGAAGTGTTTCTCTTCAAACAGTATGAATCAACTGATTTTCTCATGAGGGATTATTTTTGCAACATTTTTCTGTCCCACTTATGCAAAGAGAACATGGATGAATGGTATAGGATATGTCCCACATGAGAATAACCAAAACTGTTTTCTTCACTGCTGTCCTGTCTGTCCTGACCTGTTTGCTTTCTTTTGTGGATAACTAATTTTTCTGTGAAGTTTTGCCACAGCTATAAACTATAAAACACCGCAGATGGATGTTCAAAATCATTGTGGATGATGGACTTGAGCATCAGACTTGTTACCAGAAAAGGGGCGGATCAACATCAGTAGAATGCCAACCTAACCGTTTACTAACACAGAGTTTACATTCTCTTTACCAGAGACCCATGGCTGCGTAGTCCCAGTTTCTCCCCTGTGCTTGCTTCTGGGTGATTTCAGCATCTTGTCTTGCAAAGGCTAGCCCTCCACTGGGCTAGACTTAGTGGAGGGTTCTTAGCGTGGATACTTTCAGTGTCTGTAAAAGAGCAAAATGAGAATATGTGATGTTCTTACTGCAGAATATGAGGCACCACATGCAATGGCTGGCTTCATCAACCATCCTGTTCAGCAGATGTGTTATTTCTCGTGTTATGATTAAGACAATGTGTTATCTCTCCCCTGCAGTATGGGATAAAGAAGAAGGAAGAAAAGGAAGCAGAGGCCCAGGCTGCACTGGAAGCTAATGCTGAAGGGAGCCTGACACGCCCAAAGAAGGCCATCCCTCCTGGCTGTGGGGATGAGGAGGAGGAAGAAGAAGAGAGCATCCTAGACACAGTCATCAAATACTTACCAGGGCCCCTGCAGGACATGTTCAAGAAGTAATAGCTGCAGACTGTTAGATGGGCATAAACAGTACTGCAAAGGATTTCTCTTTTGCCCAATGGGGATTTACAATCTTGCCATTCATCCCGCAGTCCTCCCCACCTCTGCCTTCTACTGCTCACTAGGAGTCCTTTCGCTTCCCATTCCCTTCCAACTGCCTCTTCCCCTTTCCTCCACCCCAAGACTCATCCATTCCTTAATTTTGTACATAGTCACATCCAGTAGATGCCTCTGAATGGATGTAAAGATTAAAAAGCTGCAGACTACACAAATTTTATTATAAGCCATAGTACTATGTATGTTAAATAAGGCAACTGCACATCAAGCATAGAAAAGGAACAATCTCATTTCCATCCAATGCAAGAAGGAGTGTTCACTAAGTATGAACAGTGGCCTCTTTAATTTTTTTAAATTTTCTTTTTTTAAATTGATAATAATTAGTCATTATTATAATGTTCCTATTGATTGGGTCACATTAGCCATTTTTTGTTGAGCACATCTGCTCTCAGAAGGGACATCTCAGCTCTCCCATGGAAGCAGAGCTTTTCTGTTTTAATTCTATCCATGACATAAATAAAAATCTTTTAGTAAGTAAATCATGCATGACTTACACAGCTGACATCACTCAGAATTGTGGAAGAAGTGAGTCATCTGCCCTCAGATGCTGTAGAAGTTAAATGCCTCAGAATCTAAGCAAGAGTCATGTTACTTTGGGAATTAGCCATACATTTACCTTGAATGAACAAATTGGTCAGGCACTTGCCACACAGACAGCTGAAACCACAGCAGAGTGCACAGTGTTCTGGTAGAGGACCTCCCCAAACCCTCTGAAGCCAATGACGAATGTATTTTCTGCTCTGTTTAACCAATCCTCCTCTCCCTGCCATATTCAACCATCCCATTTCCAGCAGTGCTTGTGGGTTGGGTTCCACCATATCATCAAGGTTGTGTCCTGCCCACCCTTTCCTGCGGTGTGTAGGAGTGTGTGGTGGCCTGAATGTTAGTCATGGCAGATCCACAAGTATCCATGATGTTTATTGTGCTAAATTACTGCATTGCCTTGGGGAGGTCACTTATTTTCTGCCCCACTGAGATTCTGCACCTGTAAAATGTAGGTTTGAGATTCTACCTACTATAAAGGCATATAAGAGGATGCTTCTCTAGTGCTGTGCAGGAGCTAATTAATATTACAGAAATGTGTGCTATCCCTTGATGCTAGCAGAGTGGGAGAAGATGTTTTTCCCACCATTATTTTTGCGGCCTTTTGCAGACACAGGTACAAAGGTCTCCTCAATGAAACACTGTAGATATCACGTAATTGGATAATAAATTCCAAATTCTATGGGAGATGTTGACTTGCTAATACCTACATAGATTCAATACATAGATGCATTTTGAGTACAGGTCCTCATGATCTGGTATCTGTCTTGTCATCTGAAGAGCTAATCCTGAAATTTTGCATCTGGCTAGGTCTCTATAGTGGATGCTGTAAGAGTGTCATGCCATCTCAGTCTCACAATCTTATCAGGAGAATCAGGGTTTGTCTGGCAGAACTAGCATTGCTTGTCCCTGCCCTGGGAACAACAAAAATTTCCTAATTTCCTAATTTCTGCTGGCAACGAAAAGGAGAGTAATATCAGACACTTCTTTATGCACCTAAATTAAGCATTTTACTTCAATCGATCTGCTTTACACTGTTTTAGTGTAACTGAGTTTAGGCAGACACCTATATATTTCCCTAAATAAGATATTTTAGAAGACATTTATCACCTTTCCAGGTAAGCAGAAGAAATCTGTACCACATTATTCCTCTTTTCAGGTAAGCAGAAGAAATCTGTATCATGGTTAAGGAATTGAGCATGAGAGCTTTGTACTGGCCAGTAGCATCTGTTGTAATAGAAAAAGAGTGTTTTGAAAGAGAACAAATAGAGTGTGCCCTCCTTGCACTGTTTTTATGCAGGTGTTATATCCTCGCTTCTTCTCAAATAATTTCAGACATAACTTTCTGTTGAATCCATGGCAGAGGCTGAAGAGGTTTGACTGATACAAAGTCAGAACAAGTTGATAAAGATGCAGCTTGTTTCAGGCTGCATCTGTGAACAAGACTTGTTTATTCAAGTACAGCCTGCCAAAGGCTATCCAGAGGAAAGAGAAGGCAGGTTTTATTCATTTGGATAATGTCAGTGGGACATTTTCCCCCCTTAACTTTCATTTAAAGCAAGATGACTGCTTCCCTTTGACACTTTTAATGACCCAGAACACTCTATGAATCAGTGCTTGGGTACAGCATGGTAGTGTTAAACAATTTACCATTTTCTAGGAAGAGTGTCCTACTCACCCCATGCAAATTCAGTAACTAATAATTTGAGGCTGTTTAAGTAAATCCCACAGAACTGAAAACTTTCTGTCACGTGGGCAGCAGCTTGTTCTGATGCTCTGTGGCAGAGTATCCAACATCCCTGAAAGCTAAAAGGCAGAGCTTGGCTCTTCGCTTCAGCCACTCCTTGCTTGCTAGATCTCCTTACCCAGATCACTGACACAGACATCGATACTTTTGAAATGCTTTGATTAATCTCTGTGGCACACATCCTCTGATACATAGCTAAGAACCAGCAGAAATGTTCCTGTGCTAAAATGAACATGTTCATTCATATATTTCCCTGGCCTTGTGCTGGAGAACTCTGCAAACAAATAAATGAGAAGATAAGCTTATTCCACTTTACTTTGGCTTTTCTCTACCACTTGCTTGCTGACCTTTCCCTAATCCTCATTACTGATTCCCTTCCTCATCCAACCAAATAGTGTTCTGATGTAAGATCAGAATTTTCTGCCTTGCATTCTCCTTGCAGAATGTTAGTGCTGATTGTTTTCACAGTCTCTCTGGCAGCTTGATGTGCATGTTTGTGCACACATCTGTGGAAGGTGAGGAAATTGGAGAAGGAGAGGAGAAGAGAGAGAAAGGAAGGCTGTTTGGTACCATTTTAGATAATTGTGTCTCAGCAGCTGTGGTACTAAATGGTCTAAGTGGTCTAAGTCAGAACCTTGTGTAGATTGTAATCAAATTTCTTAAGCAGGTAGCACTATTGCTGGGCTCAGAACATACACAATACTGCCCTTGTGAGCTGAGCTCCTGAGCTGTGTGAACATCTGGATTGAATCCCTGAAGAGGGCCATAGGATCACTACTGTGAGTTTGATAGGCCTCATTTCAGGCTCATAAAGCAGGAGGGAAAGGTGGTTTATTAAATAGTGTTTACTGAATCTTGTCATAGTGGGAGCTTCCCAGCTCAGTCATTTCATCACTTCTGTATCTCAACTGGCCACACCTGCAGCAACCCTTCCTCCATTGACAGCAGAGGTCATCCAGGTGTGAGCTGGTAGTTCCCGTTTTCCTTTTCTTGCCATAAGAAACATGACAGAAGATCTACCACAGGTACTAGATAGTTTTTACTTGGTTTTGCCTCGCATAACTTTTGGCACGTTGCATGAGAGTGGACCTCTCCTCAAGTCATTCCACGGTCCCAAAGTGCCTAAGCCATGCTGGACAGACTCGAGAGCAAGGCACTCTCCCCTCTCTTCTGCCCATCTATTTCTCTTCCCACTCAGCACTGGTAGCAAGGGACACAGACACTTTGGCTCATGTATGGTAGTCAGAAGTGCTGTCTCACACACACTTTCCCCTTGGCACTCAAGCAGGTGATGAAGCACTTAAACAAGAGACCAAAGAGAAGCATGGTTCATTGTTTGGATTCTGAATATATTTTTGTCTTTCATTACATTGTTTTATTTGCATCACTGGTCTGTTCAATCTCAGGTAAATGAGGGATTTTAATTTTATAACTAGTTTTTATTTACGCAGAAATGTTGTTGGCTAGACACTGCAGTCATTTTCCCTCACAGCTCCAAGACCTTACTGGTTAGTAAAAAAAAATAGTCAAAGGGCCTTCTCATTTGGAGGGTAAATGATTTAGTTTGCCATTGAACCTTGCGAACTCACATTTATATGTAGAGAAAGCCATATGAAATCAGACTGCAATATTAATTATCAATGCTACTCTTGTGTTTAAAATTAATAAAACAAAATATAAGATCATGTGCTTAATCACTTTGGAGTTCCTCTGTCTATGTTTCTAGTATCATACATTGGCTTAGATCCCTCCCAGCCTCTCTCCTTCATCAAGAAAGACCATGCCAGTTCTGCTGAATACATCTTTTTGCCAAGCTTTTTGTGCTAGAACAAGCATTGTTAGAAATTAGCTGTTGTGGTCTAAATGTAATGTCTTCTGTATCTGAAAGTTGTCTGTATTTGTTCTGAATATATGTTATCAAGATAACTGTTTCTTCATGCACTGAGTTAGTAAAATGTTTCAGTACTGTCATTAAAAAAATTGCCTGTTTCTCTCTTTCTCTTTCACACACACAGAGCAAAATTTAACTTAGTCATACATTTTCTAGTAGAAATGCTCCCAGCTTTCTTTCAGATGCATGCAGTATTTGAGTATGATTTAGAGACATTGTGAATGTGATTTTAATTTGTTATTTTCCTGGTATTTTTTCCTGCATGATGTGGGTAAATGGTATGATGTTCTTTTAAAATGGAATCACAGCCAATAAAAAACCCCAGTGATTTCATAAATTGTTTGCAATGCTTTCCTGTGAAATTCCTACTTGACTACATTTGGAAACCAAAGCATGGTGGCTCTTATACAAATACAATGGTAACAGAATATTTTTTTTGTCTGTCAAAAACACTGATGATGTTTGATGTGTACGGGTGATTAACAAATTTTAAGTTTTGCAATTAGAAATTAAGTGTTCCTTAGGAAGAACAGAATAACACTCCTTTGAAAGAAACACAGACATTCAGCTATGGTTTAGTGAGAATATGTTTGGATCCTAAACCAAAAAATGTAAAACACTGATTTGCAATGACATGGATCTCAGGTTTCAGAATTCGTGATTTGTACAAAACTCTTTGAATGACAAGCTCCACACAGCTAAGCTCATTTTACTTGCTCAGGCACAAATCATTAGTTATATTCAGCATGAAAATGTTGCATCACATTGGGGAAAGATATTACCATATATCTTATAGGAAAACCTGATACCCTTTTGCCTGCACTTCCTTAGGACCATTGTTTGATCATTTAATTTTTTTGGGGAGTATTTTACTAACAGAAGCAGACACAGGACTGTCACAAAGAATCAACTCATATTGTTTAGATTCCAGAACACCTACTTAGAATCGAAGCCCAACACTACCGAAACAAGCACATGCTGATGGTGCTGCAGACTCTGAGTTCAAGGGCAGGCTCTCCATGTACCTCAAGTTCCAGGGGAGGGTCTGTGTTTGAGGAAGATTACAGGGCAAGGAAATACTTTTCACTGATTTCCCCAAGAAACAGACAACTTAAGGGAACCAAAATTATCATATCAGCAAGATCCAGATACTGAAGAAGGAAAGCAGGTGATTTTGACATTTTGTAATGGAGGTAAAATATTCTCTTTAAACAGCTTCTGCTTTCTTAAAAAAAAAAAAAAAAAAGAAAAGAAAAGGATAAATTCCAGTGGTTAGGCTGGTAAAATCTAAATTTCCCATTTTAAAAGTATGCTTTGTTAAATAAAATCCTCTCCAGAGGAGAAGAAGAAAAAGAAATCCACAGGCACATCACAAGGCCTTCCATTGTGAAAAATTACTCCAGTTATGAAGATGCATTAATGATTTATTTCTCAGACACTGATCCTGGGATGAAATTATTAGCCCTACTGCAAGCTTCCTTTCTTGACTGGCAGAAGTGGTGGCATAGACTAAATTCCAACTGAATTCCAAACTTCCAAATGAAAATCTGGGTGCAAAGATACTCATCCTGGTCCTGATTAAGTCTATTTTAGTGTCTTAATTTCATTTTCTTCCTGAAGGGCCATGGGATAATCTAGGGTCCATAAAGGTCTCTCTGAAAATGTGATTTTAATAAAGGCTACTGAACAATGCTGGTATGATGCTGATCTGTGTATTCACGTCCCAGGAGATTTGTGGCAACCATAAACATCCACAGTTTAAAAATCCCAATTGAGATTTTTATTTCTTCTGTAATTGATCCACCCCTTTTAGGTAGAAAAAACAAAAAGACACCACCACCACCCCCTAAAATCCCACATCAAGAATGTAACTGCATTGGGGTATTCCTTGTTGAAGATAACTCTGCTACAGCCTGTCACCTGTTATTTTACAGACAGTTTGAGATAGGTGGTAAAAGTATATCTGAAAAAGACAAATGGCTGGAACATGTGATGTCAAACACCCATGCTTTTCTGAGCCTTTGGTATTGAAGAGCTGAATTCTGCTAGTGCAGTGAGATGGAAACAATTTTTTCATCTGAGATTTGCTTTTCTCAGAAAATCTATTTTTGTATGAGAGGGTCAGATGTAACATTGTATTTGAGAACCTCGAGCTGCAGCAGCTGAATGTATTTTGAATTAGAAAAGCACTTATTTAAAATCTATATAGGGAACATTTCAGCTGGGCTATGAGAGGTTTAGACTATCACAAACAACAACTGTCTGACTGGAAGTAAAGTTCATTTCTATTACATTTTTAATAAAAACCATACTTTTAAATTTACGCAAAATAGAACATATCTTTCCAAATTGCCAGCTTTGGTCAAAAAAAGTCAAGCCCAAGATAAAACAGTCTGCACAAAAAGGTAGAATGTGTACTGAAATGGAATTAAGGTATTCATACTTCATATTCTGTTTCAATTTTCACTTTACTTTTGCTGAAAATAGCCCAGGTATGTGTGCAATCACTCCAAATTTGTTTATGTGTGTCATCAACCCGAAGCTGCTGCATGGCTGACATTGGACTCTCAGTTTCATAGCTGGATTAGCTGTGAATTTTCTGCATATACAAACCCAATATCTAGCAGCTTTTAAATTATTGAAATTGAGACATATTTTCAGGTTTCCATATCTTACCAAGACCTGAGCAGATGCTCATCAGATATTCACCCCTCAGCCACAAAGAAACCTCTTTTTTGTGAAGACTGAGCATGGCAAATCATACAGTCATAGAAGCAAAAGACTTTTAAGACCATCAAACCGAGCCTTCAATGTGTCTCCACCACTGTGTTTACCATTAAACCATATCCTCAAGGGCCATTTTCAGGTGTTTTTAGAACACTTCCAGGAATGGTGACTCCACCCACTACTTCTCTGTTCCAGTCTGTTCCAATATTCTACAATTCTTTCAGGGAAAAAAAAAATGAATCCTAATGCCCAGTCTAAACCTTTCTTTGGACAACTAAAGACTATTTTTTCTCACCCTGTAACTTGCTACCTGGGGAAGAAACCCACTCCTACCTGGGTACACCCTCCTTTCTGTAGAGAGTCATAGGGCCTTCTTTTCTCCAGGCTAAACACCCCTCAGCCATTCCTCACAGAACCTGTGCTCCAGACCCTTCACTGCTCCATTGCCCTTCTCTGGACCTGCTCATCCGGGTATCAGTGAGGAGGAGCAGCCCCAAAACTGAACCCTGAGGAGCCCCATTCGTGCGTGGTCCCCAGCGGGATGTAACTCTATCCACCACCACACTCTGGGCCTGGCTGTCCTGATGAGTTTTTGCCAAGTAAACTGCACCATGGAAACACGATTTCACCAGGAGAATGCTGTGGGAATCTCAGACAAAATCTGAACATTTTAAGGTGAATGCTGTGGGAATCTCAGACAAAATCTGAACATTTTAAGGTGAATGCACTTAGAAATAAACACATTAATAGTGATTGATTCTCTGAAAAAATATCTTGCTACTGAAACTCATCTGGGACACCTGTGGAGAAAACGCATTATTATCTCTTTCAAAGTAATATTTGAAGAAATTCCAACACAAGTATTGCCAACTGACAATCAAGTTCCAGATTGAAAGCTTGTCTTATTTAGATGATTAAAAAAGAATTTGGTTTCACAGTGCTAAATGGAAATGCGATGCAAGGCATTTGGGAATTTTTCACATTTTGGTATAGTATAGTGTTAGGAAACTCTTAATGATCTCATATTTTTACCTAAAAAATAATATAATTTAAATTTTTGTGGTATTGCAGCCTTATGTGGACATAAGCCAGACTAACTTAATAGGCTATGACAAAGAGAGGAAAAATAAAATTCCCACAACACATCTAAAATAATGTGCAAGCAGATGGTAATTACTCATGGGTTTGGGATTTTTTTGGTCAACTCAACAGAGCTCTGCGCTACATTTGGAGGACAAAAATGAGAGTAGAATATTTTAGTGGAAATTTCCTAGGCAGACTATAAAACTTCTCTGATTTGCTGTAATTATGAAGGCTATCTCAGCATGAACACTAAAGTTGTGCACAAAAACAGGTTGTAGAGATCCCCCCCTTGTGCAAAGCAAAAAGAGAGAACACTGCACCTTGTTTAGTTCACTTGCCTGAGTGGGGGAAGCTAGAGCAACAGAGCAAATCATTTTCACCTGCTGGTGAAGTGAGAATAATGATACTGAACCATCTTTGAGCAGTTCCAGCAACACATTGTTCTTTATATAAGCAGCCTTCTCTGAGGACTCTTGAAACAGATGTCAACAATATCCAAAGAATATATGTCAGAAATTCCTGGGAATGGTGAGATGAAACAGATTAAAAATCATGTCACTTACCTAATGATGCTGCAGGTTATAGCAACAAGAATATTATTTAGAGCAACCTAGCTGATAGCCAGATATTTAAATACATATAATTTTAGATGGAAATTGATTTACCTGCTGTAAAATCTACTCCATACTTACATAGTGGAACACATGGAGTGCTCCCTTAGAGAAGTTTAGCAAACAGGGGAGACAGTTCAATACAATTAAATGTTCATTGATGGTAAAACTTACCTGTTGGTGACTTCTTTCCCCTCTGCATGTGCTGATCTAAGCTTCCTTAAAGAAGACCAGAGAATGGCCATCTTTCACTTAGAAGTTTCTTATTGCTCGGGAATTACAAGTGTCTTCCACTCAAAAAATTTCTTTCAGTCCTCAATTCCTCTTTCTAATGGTGAGAGAAGGCAGTCCTGCATCACTCAAGAAATTCAGCAGATGTTGTTGGTTGTTAAATGGTTGTTAAATTAAGTCTCAGCAGAAGTAGAATATCAACTACTTCTACATGAGTTCTTCCATGTCAGGGCCAAGGATCTTCCAGGAAGAGCAAGAAGACAAAATTCTTGGCTTTTAAAAATTATTTTTTTAGTCAAAAGAGATACAGAATAAAACTCTAAAAGCTTTACATATTAGTAAATAACATAAGAGACAACAAAGAGCAAAATTTTTGCAAGATGCCTTCCTGCCTCTTTCCCATTAGTAGCTCTGAGTGAGGGGGCAAGAGAGGCTGTAGTCATCATGAAAAGCAATGCTTAGTACAGAACAAAAGCCAAGTTCATTGTGAGTGATGTTCCACAGTCTCGTGACTGCCATGATCACTGTCAGACAGGTGACAGGAAGTCTTCAGTGAAGAACAGTTCCTCATGGAAGCACCTGGGCTTCATCCGAAGTTTCAGATACCAGGTATCAGCTGCATTTGGGACAGAGGCACAGGCCTGTCAGAAGCTCACTGCCCAGCAGATCTTCTGTGCCAGAACAAGATTGTCTGGTCAAGACAGCAGAAATGAATGAGAGAGAGAGAGAGAGAGCTTTGCATGGAGAAAGTGGCTTACTGTGCTAACACACATTTCTCCACTGATGACCATAAAAGACCTCTTAAGCCCTGACTGCCCTAGCTTGTAAATTCCTGGCTTGCTGCTCTCCAGGGTACACAGATTTTATGACTAAATAAAAAGGTGTGAGGAAGGGCACAAACACATACTAATGGTGATGTGGCATGTTATGGAACAGGCAATGGCTGCTCAGCAAGGCTGAGGGACACTTGAAATTTTCTGGAGAGCCAAGACTAGGGTACACACCCCTTCTTTCTGCAGTTTGTGAGTCTCTGCACAGTCACTCTTGGCAGTCCTCTTGCTTGCTGACAGTGAACGACTTGCAGTTGCCAGGGGAATGGTTTCACAAACCTAGGAAGATCACAGCTTGGCTATGGAAATATTGGAAGAGCTTCCTAGAGCTGCAGCATTGTCTGCTGATCTCTCATGTCAACCAATCTCTGCCAGAAAATGTTTGCCTTACTTGCCTAGCAAAGAAAGATGCTCCCTGCTCTGCCTAGTGATCACAAAGAAACATATTGCTGACTCCAAATCTCATAATAGGCTTTCCAAACCTCTCTTCTTTTTACCTAGAAAGGATGAGACATTTCCAGGTGAAAGCATTTTCGGCCAGCTCCACCCTTGCATTGAATGACTCATATCTCCATTGCCACATTTGCAGGATTCATTCCTTCTGTGTCTGTCTGTTGGCATGGAGCTGGGACCTCTGCCCCTTCTACCACCAATTCACAAGATTAGTAGCTTCTTTGTTCCCTTATCACTTGTGCCGGCCATGTCAGGCATGCTATAAGCTTTTCCCAGGCAGAAAAGAAGCCGGTCATGATTAAGTTTCAGGCAGTGGAGCACGTTGTACAGCTTGGCCTTCAGTGGCAGCTTGGCAAGCTGATGTCCACATTTGTTCTGGGAGACCACCCCACCAGGTGCCAGCAGGTTCCCCAAGGTTAGCTGGAGCACAGGAGGTCAGTGACAGCATACAGCATCATCATACTTTGCTTTCTGTCTCCATACTTCTTTCCTTCTGCCTAATGGTATACTGATTATTTTATTATCAATGTGTTTGTTGAGAACCTGGGGCCTTCTCCAACTTCTGGGTATTAGTGGGCCAAAAAGGGAAATTTGAAACAGATCCTTTTCCTCAAACCTAAGCTCTCACTGAGCTTCCTTGCTTTTGGGGTAAAAATGCCAGGACATTAATTTTGCCTAGGAGCCTAGAATTTGTTTATTGTGAGTGGTAGGCTTAAGAAACATATTTGACTTCCAGGCTTGTTAATTTCTTTTCCAAAAGTGAGAGCTTCACGCAGGCTCATGCAACATTTTTAAGTGCAGTCACCTTGGAATGTTTAAATAAGAAAAAAACCAACCACATCTGTAAGCTTGTATTTGAGGGTAATGCACATCCCTTTTCCCCCAGTGTGTTGCTGTTTAGCAGAGAATATCTGGCTCTGGTCCACCCTAGGTCTCTGCAGGCGTTTAACAGTGCTCTGGTTCATTAATTGGTGGAGACTTAAGCTTACATCTTTCACAGACTGCCTTGCTATTGCCAATAGACTTTGGCACTTGACAGTGAAGAAACCGTATTTGTGCTTCTCCAAGGAAGACCTTCATGTTTTAGGGAGGAAAAAAAAAGCAACAATTCTCATCTTCAAGAGGATTAACTATACTAAGCTTTCCATACTCTTGGGATGGTATTAACATGATGGAAAATGACAGTTTCACAAGAAATTTACCCATATTAATAAGCCAAAAGATGTCTTGGCTGTGGGGAAATTAATTTTAATTGATTCATCAAACAATGCACACTTCCTACTATTTCCCAGTGGGATTAGAGATACTTATCTGACAAAACCCTCCAATGCCTGAAACTTTGAACGGTCTTAACAAAAATTGCATTGCATCCAAAGGCAGGTCTTTAGGTTCAAACTGATTCTGAGTGGCACTGAGGTCACAGGAGCAGGCATCACCTCATCACTATGTTACTCTCTCACCCTCTGCAATGAGACTTTATAGAGAAACACATTCCAGCAGGACCATGGGTGCCATGTGACCCATGTAGCATACCCTTGTGCCAAATAGAAGGTGTAATGTTAGTGGCTACACGGCAGCAGTGTGGGCAGAAAGTGGTACAAATAACATTGAGATTAATGGAGGGAAGACCCAGACACCACTGGGAAACTACCAGCTTTTGCAGTCTAACTGATAAATTGCTTCCAAGGACGTGCTGCTAGTGAACGTATTCCAACTGTGTCATGAGCTCTTGTGAAAGGTTAAGGCAGAAGATGAATGGCTATGGTTGCATGGCTTTTGTACCCCACCAAGGCTTGATTCCACAAAATATGTGTTCTCTCCATAGCTCCCTCCTTCTGATCTCCCCTTGCGGTCAGGATTGCTGTGGAAATGTCTTTTTAAGAAGAGAAGATACTTTTGTATCTTGAGTCATCAGATACAGCTTGGCTCTGCTTTGGCAAGGAGACCTTGAAAAACAGAGCAACCAAATATGTGAAGTAGCAGATGTCTTCCAAAAGAATATGAGATGGGATGGAGCACAGGACAAGGAAATTCAAAATAACAAGGTTACACCTTCCTTGATGTCCTGCACATTTTCTGTGAAATCATGCTCTAAAGCTAAGAAAAAGCGACAAATTGAAACCCCACTTAGCAATGTTTCCCCTGTCATTTCCACAAAACCACACCTATCAATTTACTTGGCAAATACTCACCAATTTTCTCTTAAATTCAAAATCAGTTATAAAGCATTGGATGATTTTGTAGAACATTGCATGTAAAATGGCAAAAAATAAATTAATAGATTTTTCTTTTCAACCTCTGCTTTAGACCTCTTCTATATGCTGTGAAAGGCAGTGCTCATTCACTGAGAGATTATTGGGTAAAACAATAACCAAACCATGTCCACTCTGCATGAAAATAACTTCTAAATACAGTAGTCACTACCAAGCACTGATATTTTAGTAGCAATCACTGCAGAAAATGGTCCAGTGGGGCCACAACATTCAAGCTAGGCATTACTTTGATTTGTAGCATTGCAGCTTTCCAGTACTTTAAAAGAACCCCGGTTACTTTTGTGGCTGGACAAAAGTTAAACTGTTCAAGACAAAGAGGGGAAAATCAGGCAGAACAGACCAACAAATGAGGTCTGGATTTAATTGCAGTCACAGTTTTGAGGATGAAAACCTGTAGGCAAGTGTAGATTTGTCACGGTTAAGGAACTCCGTGAAAATAACAATTACAACTGATGGGAGCAGTGGAGGAACTAATCCCACAGCAATAAACACAGCCTTGAAAATCTCCCTCCCATACTAAGGACAAGAACTGAATAAACACTGCAGAGCTAATAGGAAGCTGCAGATGAAAGTACTTGTCAGAGCTGGCTATGAGTGAGCCAGCTCAAATTACCTGCTTGGACATACTCAAATTACCCAGAAAGTCCACAAGCCATGTGAAGTTCCTAGGAGAAAAAGGCTGCTATAGAGCATGTAATCAGTCAAACATACTCAGATACACACATATGCCAGATAAAATATCCCAGTCCACTACAAAAGCTGCTAAAGTTATGTCACAAACACTGAGCTCTGGCTAGCAAAATTCTCCTTCCTCACTGACAAACATGACATGTGTGCTTATTTTTCCTTGAATGTTTTTCTTGGCTTTGAGACCTGGCTAGCGAAAGGTATCACTAAAATAAGATGAAGATTCAGCATCTGGTATCTCATCCTGCTCCTAGGATATTCTGTGGCTGAGACAAAATCAGACTGAATGAGTACAGGGTGACAGAGGAGCAATGCTCGCTTCTTTGTGCCCTGAGGAAAAACTGGCTTGTTCCAGTGGTGGTGAATTGCATCACAGAGGAAGAATGCTGGAGTGTCACTAGCTTGGAAAAAAAAAAGTGGACTAGGAGCTAGGTCATTAGACCAGGCTTTTCTCTGCCTCTTCTTTTTGTTTGCTTTCACCTTGAATCTAGAAATTTTGCATTGATGTTTTTTTCAGGTGCTGTGTGCCACTGTGGCTTCAGGTGTCTGAGACTATGAGAACACTCCTAGAATATAAACCATAATATAGTAAATATTTATTTACACTGAAGAAGAAAACTGCCAAGGCAGAGCTGAACCTGCCTTAGAAAAATAAGACAAATTGAAATCCATAGAAACTGTGTGTTTATGTCCTATGGTATGCCTTGATTATTAGATTCCTCTTGCAAGAAAAAAGCAACCATCTGAGACTCCAAGGAGATTTCCTTCTGCAGAAACTACCAGAAAGGAGATGTTTCACACTGAAATCTGTATGAATTATAAATGTAAAATATATGAGGGTATCAAATTTTTAAAGCTATCAAAATGCTCAGGAGAATGCTTGCACATCTAGAGGAATGTTCTCTCATCTTTACATTACATGCTGGAAGATGGGACTTGTACAAAAGAATAACCTTAAAATTTAGATCTATAATCAATAACCATCAAGACTTTTTAGGAAAAGAGAGATCCACAGATAGAAAAAGTTTTTCTGACAAAACTTGGGCAATACTAGATTTTAACCACATGCTTATTGTGCATTTCAATGTGCTGCATGTTAAGAAATGACAGTGCTATTTTAAATTGATGAGAATATCAGAATAGAGTCACACAGCTTAACTGCAGCAAAGCAGTGAGAGGACCTTTAGTTAATGAGCTAAAGAATATGAGGTGAGAAAATGGAAATAGAAAACCCCTCTTGCATTTCTAATGATACAGAGAGACAGTAACACACTGAAATTTTCCTCTTACTAATCAATATGTATTTAATTTTGGTGTCAAATATTATTTTAGGGGCTGGTACAATTTATAAACATGCATAAGTTTAAGTAGCAAGTTAAATTACATAAAACTGAAACCATCTCCAGATTTTATAAACCTTGGATAAATTTCCTTCTACAGCTTTTCCAAGTGTTGCTTGTGATGTTAACAATTTCCATGTAGGAGTTTAGTAGAAGAGTAGTTTTCCTTGTCTTTGTACATTAACTGAATTAAAAACATGAACAAGTTTACAGGGGTTAAGAATATTATTAATCCCTGTTGCTGCTAAGTCCTTGCTCTAATCTTCTAATCAATTAATTGTTCATTGCTTTTCAGGGATGCCTCTCTGCAGAACAAAATTGGTGGAGGATTGATACTGATCTTACGTCCCTTACCTTGTCTGTACAGCTCTGAAATCCTGCTTCAACAGCTGCTGTCTTCAGGTCTGCTGTGTGCTCTTTCTGAATCCCTTTTCAGTCTTCCTTCCAATGGAAAAAGCCTGATGGATACTAAAAAGCCAGTTTCTGTGATT
This sequence comes from Turdus rufiventris, assembly GCA_013186435.1. NCBI lineage: Eukaryota > Metazoa > Chordata > Aves > Passeriformes > Turdidae > Turdus > Turdus rufiventris. Next base: position 136,001 of record PYHW01010577.1, read on the forward strand.
TTCTGTTCTCTCCCTCCTCTGGTCCTGATTCTCAGGGGATTTCACATTACTTTGTTAAACGTGCTGGGCTGAGTTGTGAGGACTATACCAATTCTGTCTGAAACAGTGCTTGGTTCTCATCCCACAACAAAAGGAAGTTCTTGTAAAGCAAACTAGGATGGCATGCTGCCAAACTCAGACCAGCATCATTCCCAAACTAATCCCAAACTAATCTCACCTGAGAAAACTTGCTGAGGACACAATGAATCACTGCACTCCTAGCATGTGCAAAGTAATTTCAGATGATCATTTACTTTCTAGAATGAATGGATTTCAGCAATGGCAGTCCTGCAAAGATGCAGGTACTCTTAGAACAATTTTAAAGAACAAGAAATTTCTAAGAACAATTTTAAACAAATTTAAAATTAGAGTTTAAAGACTGTTGTTTTGGCACATATAAGAACTTTTTTACAGGTTCTCAGCTATCTTTGCAGGGGCCTTTATTCTAATTGTACTTCTCAAGAAAATGGTTAGCTAAAGCTGACATCATTTAATTGGCTGAAAGTAACTTCATATCATTTGGGAAAGACATTGGTTTAATCTGCCTTTTTTTCTTTCTTAATTAAATTTGTCACAGTGATATATTTGCACTATTAAATCTTCTTGAAATTGCAAGGAGATTTAAAAAACAATGTATTTTTAGAATGACTCATTTTCAATCAATCATTTGAATGGGCCTGCCAGGAGAAAGCAGGCTATGGAAGGCACAGCAGGGACAGTGCTCTCCCAGGAGAGAATATATATAGTTTTATGAAATGTGCACCATGTTAATCCTCCAGTTCAGCTATAGTAAGGCAAAATTTAGAGCTGAAAAGTAACTTAAAGTGCTTTAAGACCATCAAAGAGAAGGATATTTTTATTGTCTGATAAAAGGTAGGTGGTTTTTTTGAAACCTACATAATTCTTTGCTTTCCAGGTCTTTCATCCAAAATGTGAAAGATAGTCCAGTATCAGGTTTTAAGTAGTTCAGTAGTCAGTACTGAGAGGGTTGTCCAACAACTCTGAAATATACTATTCCCTGTCATTAGTCACTTGTCTTATGGAAATTGGAGACCAGAGAATACTTTATTTCTGTTAATTTATTTTCTGTGGACTTCATGAAAAAAAACTGGTCTAGCTATTTCTTTGTGAAAAATATTTTTTTACCTTGGATTTCCTTGTTCTGCTTTCTTCCCTTAACCAGAAGAAATTTGTATTTGCTCTTTCACACTTTTACTGACACCTTACTTCTTGCTTGCAGATGTGGAGAGTGAAAATACACCATTTTACAGCGGTGTTTAGTTTAATTTCTGTCTTGTTTTACGCTTTTTCTCTGAGTAGTAACACTGAGATTTTGAAAGAAAGCTTAACAGATTTTTCAGACAAGGTAATCAAGAAAAAAGTTTCAGAATTTCTTAGATAGCTTTGAAAATTACAGCCTTGAAATGCTATTCAGAATGGGCTTTACTGCCTCCAGGGATTTTTATAGATGGCAACATGAAGTTGCCATTTAACATTAGTGCTTTCTTTATAATTTGCATTTGTCTGTGGCCTTTATAGGTAAAGTGAAACAATGAATAAAATGTTTCCACCAAAGTGAATGCATTTTCCTTGAAGACTTTAAGTATTCAAAGGACTAGTGGGAAGAAAATTCAGCTTTGAGCCTTTTGTTGTTCTTCTGTATTAAAGCCTCAACTGTAGAATGCCTTGATTCTTTCCCTTTTTGAGTCCTTTTCAATAACTCCTTTTGCAACAGCCATCATGATGACCACAGTGCATTTCTATGTTGTCTATGAATTGCTTCTCTTCCTGCTAATGTGGATTCCTGTAAGATTGGGAGTTTCTTAGGAGAGACAGATGTTTGTGACCCATCATCTTAGGAAGTTAAACAACAAACAGGTAGGCTGTACAAAAGTTGTGACCAAAAGTTGGCTGTATTGCACAGTGATTGAAGGTAAACTCTCTTCCTGGGTTTCTTCTCATAGCAGCCCCAGAGACAAGAGGAGAAAAAAAAAAAGACTCACGTGATCCCTAGGCCAGCACTCTGGCCACAATATTATCTATGTGGATGGTAAAATAAAAATACTTGTGGTAATGAGATGCAGATCTAGCTAAAGAGAAGGGCTCTTGGTGGTGTGTCCTGAAAATCAAGGTATTTCTTGTGATTTGTATGAGCATTGCACAGTTCCTTCTGATAACATTTTCAAAGTACATGTTTTATAGTGCAGCTGCTAACCAAGGATTACCTTGTATTCGGGCCACACAGAATAATGCTATGAGCTGGATTACAGAGCATGGACCCTCCTACCTGGCAGCTGTGGAAAAATCCTCAACCTTAGTTTAGCACAGACTAATAATTTGGCCTGCTTCTTCAGGCAGGTGAAGTTACTTCCTGGTCCTTCTTTATTCCCATTCATTAATTCGGTATCCTTTTGACTAACAAGGATGAATAATATCGCAACCAAAACCTGATGCAAGAGTGACGGTTTTGTATGTGATTTTAATAGTGGTACAGAGCAAGCAGATTCATCGCTACACAGGAGATAAAATTGCAAAAATAATTTTAAGATACCAGCTTTTATAAAAATTGGTGCTTAAAAAGCAGTCATGGAAAATTGATTGCCTAGTTCGTCTTGTACAGAACACAGCTAGTTCTTTGCACCTTACAGCATTTCATGCAGACGCAGTAAAGTGTAAGTCTGAACTATGTAGTGAGGTCATTAACTGATATTAATATCATTGTGACTTGCTCTGATTTTTCAGTACAGGGAAGCACAGCTGCAGCAGAAGTCTGATCCCTTCCTTGAGCAAATATTAATAGCTTTGTTCCCTGGAAATCATAAGTTGGAGTCCCTGATAAACTAAGCCTTTACAGGCTTTAGGGCCTTAATCATTTTCATGCCAGTTTGGGAAATCTGACCCCTTTCTGTTCGTAATACTGTTGTTTCCAATGGTATGTACACATCAGTCTGTCACCACCCACTAAGGTTGTAACAATAATTTAAAAGATTTTTTTTTTTTCTCTTCAAATACAAGTACTTTCTTCAGTACTAAACTGGAACAGCTCAGGTTCAGACTTTTGAGAATACTCATCAGGATCAATCTATTTCTTTAAATTAATATACAGAAAACTCCAACCTGCTACATCAAAGTAATATTAAACATAAACAAACATTTTGGGACCATGGATGAAGAATCTGCTGCTGACACCTGTTCCTGCTAGGTTCCCTAATGACTTACCATCACAGAATTTCACAGGAAAAAGTTCTTAAAGATGTTGTTCTCAGAGGGCCTGTATCAAGCTTTACAGGGAACCAAATGAATTAATCATATTAGCTCACACTAAAAGGCTCCATCAGATATTTATTCCTGTAAATCCCAGTTGTACTGAGTAATGAATTATCTTAGAGATGCTGCTATGCTCAACAGAGCCATTGCAGCCCAAGTGGGACATCTGCTCCCCAATTCAAGGTTATGATACATCTATTGCTTCGGTTCATGATTGTTGCTAGCATTAGCATCTGCTTAAAGCAGATCTGTGGGCAAGAAGAAGTGTTTTGGAGAAAAGAAGAATTCCTTCTTTCCTGGGTAGCCTGTTTTCATTTTCCAATTCCATAGCGGAAGAAGATGGGCTTGGTGAGCCCATGTTGAGTGGCATTACTCCAGGCACTCATTTTCATGCAGGCAAGAAGAAGCAAGGGGAAAGTATCCCCTGATTCCTGCATGGGATACCATGGACCTTACAAACCTGAAACATCAAAGACATCTGGATAGGCTACCTCCCAGAATCCAGTAAAAGGGCATGTACTATGGGTAATTCTGAGCAAAAGAAACAAGGAGCTGGAGGTTTCTCTCTGAAGCACAGAAGAGTGCCTTCCTAAGTGAAGCCTGAACTTGGGAAAAAGAGGAGCCATCTTGTAGCAAAGGCATGCTGCTCTAAGCACCTTTCAAGCCCCCTTCAACTGGTGTCTATGAAGATGGAGCAAGTCAAAGAACTAACACGAGGAGCTGAAGGTGACCAGAGATTTTTTGCTGAGCTCTCCTGTGGCATTTTTTCAGCAGAAAGCATTCTGCCAAGATAAATTGGGACCTGCACTCTTCCAAAAATTCAGATTGAAGACTGTTGAGTGCATCCATTATTATTTGGTTTAGTACCATAGGTAGTTTGGTTAGCTCAATAAAGTAAACTCCAGGGAAGGTCCTTTCACTTTGGCAGATTTATCACAGAGACATCAATGTCTTTGGAATGCTCTGGACTCATTAAAACTGTTCACTTTAGTATGAAAGAATCTTCTGAATTTTAAAGTAAGTAGAAAGAATCTTTTAGAGGCAGTGTGAATTCTCCCACAATACTTATTCTCTTCTGAGTCTTTGGACAAGATGAAAGAACAAGAAAAAGGAATGTGCTTGTTGCAGTTTTTCAGTAGCAGCATCAAAAGAGTTCCTTTTCTTTTGGTAAATATTTTAGCCTTATTTTAGTAAATATTTCATGCCATGTGAGGGTTTACTATGTCCTTTTTAGTAAGGAAACTTGCCAGTCAAAAGTTTCTTTTTCCCATAAATTTGAGCAAAATTAAATTCCCCTCTGGAAACTAAGTGAAAGAAAATGCTAATTTCATCAAGACATTATACAAAATACCCAAACAACTTAGTTCTTGATTCTTTACTGTTGAGAAAAAAATAGTCTTTTTTCTTCCAGGCAGCTCCATTAACAGGGAAAGCTAAGAGCAAACACCAAAAGCAAAATAGAAATAACTCCCAGAACATCTGTTAATTGTACCGAGGCCAGGACCTGCCTTCTCCCCTTTGAGAGAAGTAGAGAAATGAGACAAAGGAAAATAAAATGTAGTTTTTCTACAGATCTGTTTCACTACACAATACAACAACTGGTACAGTGTTCCACAGCACACCTGACAGATATACTTGACTAGCCTGCTCCATGTTCATTTTCATTTCTCCACTTCTAGGAGGTAAGATACTGCTTGCATAGACATGATCAGTTTTTCCCTGCTGTTTCCACCAACATCTAGCCTCAAATGGGTAATTTATGGCTATCTAATTGGCACAACTTTTAGCACTTTTTATCACAATCAGATATCAAGTCTCAACTGCACAGTCAATATATCCCAGCCTCTTTATATAACTTGAAATGTTCATTGTTCCTGGATAAAAGTTATGTGAACTCTTCTCAGGCTTGAACCAATTCTTTCTGGCAGGAAAGCAGGCTTGTTTTCTATCTAGATGTGATTATACTTAACACAATGTCTGGTTGACCTCTCATTTTCACTGTTCTGTGCCTTCAAAAGACATGGAAATCCTAGTGATTTATGCTGTTAGCAGAAGCACAGTGTTCAAAAGACACAGTTACAGTAATTTCACGACCATAAGGCACACCGGACTATAAGGCACACCCGCCGACAGCCAGCAAAATTCGCAACATGTGGATCAGATAAGGCGCACCAGCCTATAATGCGCACTTTTTTTTTTTGCAGTGAGGCTCTGGCCCAGCCCCCCCTGCATGTTTGCTGGCCGAGGCCCCGCCTCAACCCGGCAGCCATTGGCCCCCGGGCTGGCCTGTACCCGACAGGGCCAAGGCATGGCCGCCGCCGCTCCGTGGAGCGTCCCCGGGGACGGGGCATGGCTGCTGTTGCTCCATGGAGCGTCCCCGGGGCCCTGCTTCTCCAGGAGTCCCCTGGCGCTCCGGGTGACCCAATGCCGGCAGGCCCCGTGCTGCCGCTGCCCCGATTTCGGTGGCTCTCCCCCTCCCCACGTGGCGGCCGCCCCAATTTCGGCAGCTCTCCCCTTCCCTGCGTCGGGACCGCCCCGATTTCAGCAGCTTTCCCCGCCCCTGCGCCGGGACCGCCCCGATTTCGGCGGCTCTCCCCTTCCTCACACCGGGACTGCCCCGATTTCAGCGGCTTTCCCCACCCCCGCGCCGGGCCGCCCAGATTTTGGCGGCTCTCCCCTTCCCCGCGCTGGGGCTGCCCCAATTTCGGCGGCTTTCTACTCCCCCAATTTCGGCGGCTTTCTACTCCCCCCGCCCCTGGGCCGCCCCGATTTCGGTGGCTTTCTACCCCACCCCGCGCCGGGGCCGCCCCGATGCTGCATGGG
>PYHW01010578.1:0-47855 GCA_013186435.1 Turdus rufiventris
ATGAGGATGGGATGATGACAGGGATGGAGATGAAGAAGGTGATGAGGAGGATGAGGATGGAAGGGAATGACGATGAGAAGGGGGATGACAGGGAAGAAAGTGAGGATGATGAGGACACAGATGAGGATGATGAGGAGGGGATGAAGATGAAGATGAGGATGAGATGAAGATGATGATTGGATGAAGATGATGATGATGATGATGATGATGATGATGAAGGCTCACTCACTGGCCTGGGAAACAGTCAGAGCTGGCAGCATGCTCCTGCCTGGTAGCCCAGGGGCACAGAACAGGGATGATGAAGATGAGGATGATGGGATGAAGATGAGGATGAAGATGATGATGAAGGCTCACTCGCCGTGGATTGGGCTGCAATCAGAGCAGCCAGCATGCTCCTGCCTGGTGGCCCAGGGGCACAGAAGGGACACCCAGAGGTGGCCCAGGGGCACAGAACAGGGACAGGGATAAAGCTGAGGAAGAGGAGGGCGGGATGAAGATGAGGATGATGAGGATGACGAAGGCTCATTTACGGAGTGTAAGGGGAATTCATTGTGGTGCAGCGTCTAGACTTGAGAGCGGTATTCCGTGGCAAATCTGACCTATCCGATTGACCATCTAGGAACTGACTTACTTTCTCCTACTCGCAGACATATCGAATAGGTGTACTTTCCACGGGAAACTCTCGGCAGACGTCTGAAACGACGTTCCACCTTGCCGGCATTGGCGAGGGGCGGTGCTCGCTGAGGTCCCTCCTCGCACAGGGGCGAAGGAGCCGTTCGCTCCCCTCGCGGGACTACAATTCCCGGCGGGCCCTGCGGGCGGCGCGGCAGCCGACGCGGCGTGCGAGTGGCTGGCGGGCCGGGGCGGACGCGCGGGGCTGCGCCGGGGCAGCGGGATGTGCGCGGGGAGCTCCCGGCGCCTCTCCCGCTCGGGACGGAGCCGCGGGAGCGACGCTGGAGCAGTGAAGCTTCCCTCTGGCCGCCCTGATGGAGCTGAGCAGCGCGGAAGGGGCGTCCAGCCGGTTCCTCGGCCTCACTCAGCGGTACCGGAGGCGGGGGCTAATCTCGGGTGGGGCGGGGCACGGCGTGCCGCCGAGCGGCCATGGCGGAGAGGGACGCGGCGCTTCGCTCCCGCGCTCCGGGGCTGGAGGGTCCGCCGGGCGAGCGGCGCTGGCGCTCCCGCGGGGTGCGGCGGCTGCCCTCGGGCTGGCGGAGCTGCAGGAGCCCCCGAGCTGCAGCCGTCTCCTCGGGCTGCTGCAGGTGCTGTGGGCCGAGTCGGACGAACGTCTTCCGAGTCGGTTTCCCAGCGTATTCGGCGCTCGTGCAAGCGGATAGCTTGGGATAGCACTGGGGTATCAGTGGAATTACACGATTGCTGACTGCGTTAGGACTTGTGTCTCTTTATTAAATGAAAAGAGATTGCCCGGTACTGACAATTAAACATACAGATGGTTAAGGAGAATGGCAAGCCCCAGGGGCGTGCGGGTTACATCCTTCTGATGGCATAGGAGCAATTTGCAAACTCACCTCTTGTGCCACTACCCTCCCGACCCTCAAGGGAAATGCTTTCCAGTGCCCAGCTTCTGAAAGACAAAACTTACCATTTGACACTAGGATCAAACGTTTACGTTTAGATTAGCAAGTAAGATTAATTGTGCTTCGTTGTTCAACTTTCAGGACTGTTTTGTAGGAGCTTCTGTTGAAACGGGAGGAAGCTAGTCCTCTTTCCTCTTCATCGTTACTGTTCATTTATACAACTGCACCCGTGTTTCCAGACAAATGGGAAAGGGAGGTGGAGCGTGCTGTGTAGATACTGTACAGATCCATGGAAGCCGATTAGTTATAGTCATGTGAATAAAGGTGCATTTAAATACTTTGCAATGTGAGTAAATTTTAAGTTATTAAGCCCAGCTAATCTGAGGCACTGATGAGCTATCCTCTTTGGTGCTGGCAGGTCATCTTAATAGGATGAAAACTACTCTAAAAGTGTCATAAGTGGAGCAGCCATTTTCCTTATATAGATCAGGACTGAGGAAAGATATAATTCAATTAAGACAATTGATAGGAACTGTTGATTTTAATCACAGTGTATTTTTTAAATTAGCATATTGCATATGTCAGAGAGTTGAATACAAATCTTAACGGTAACTGATAATGGAGAGCCAAAGAGGTATGCAGGCTAACGTTCCTGAGGGAGTATATGCACATGGCGTGATAATGTGAATCTCACCCGTGTCTAAATTGAAGCTAAGATGCCTAATTTTTATGAGGTCATCTCTGTAGCATTTATGTTGGTGTGAGATTCTGCGTTAATTACTAGATACGAAGCAGGTGATGTGTGATATAAAGTAGTAGGGTTGCGAGGAAGCAGAGATTAGCTCTTGGGTATAAATCTGATTTTTACAGGCACTGCTAGTGTGTTTGAAGGTTAGGTATGTTTTAGGTAGTTTGAGTTGGGACACAAATGAGAATATTGATGTTAAAGCAGTCTTGTTTTAATCATTAACTTAGATATATTCCTGTTTTTTTAATTATTGAGACTGCTGTCAGAAAAATGCTTTTGATACCAAAGGGTGTGGTTTGTGGCAAGACAGTCAATGTCTTCCAATCGTTGGAATGTAGTTTGTGAAGAGGTGGTGCGTAACGTGAAACGATGGTATGAGGTCGGTAACGCGGGTGGATTTTGAACTTTGCATTCTAGGATTACTTGTGTTCGCTATCTTTAGGTTAACCTGGTGGAGGGAAACCTCTGAAATGCTGTCGTTTCCTTATGCTCTTAAATTAAAGTACCGTTTTAGTTTCTCATTGTGCATAGGCTGAAAAAATCAGTAGCGAACTGCTAAGTGTGGTCTTACTGAGTTGTACAGTGCAGTTGTCCTCTTTGAGGTGTTAAGTTTAGATTTTAAACACTGTTATGAGCCGCTACCCGCTTTGGAATTCTGATTGCATCACACCGAAGTATTTAATTGAATCGCAGCTTTTGCTTCCAGTCAGGACACGGACATATCCTTTGGGAGCAATGTCAAAGCCAGACTGCAATGGCTGCTAGAGATTGTGCATGCTGTAAGAACTGTTCCTGCAGCAATGAGTTTGTGCGCTGTGAACCTTGTTCAGCGGAAATGATGTTTTTTTTTAACGGCGGGGTATAGCATTGCGAGAAATGTAAGGCTAGTTGACTCGTGTATGCTGAAGAAGCGTTTCTATTCCAGCTCTGTCTCTGAGGATCTGGGTTGCAGACGTGGAGAGTTTAGCAGAAAGCATTACGGATCTGTGGAGCTTGTAAGTATACGTAACCTGTCCTTTGCTTTATTGGCTTATAATGCAGAGCTGTAATCTTTTTCATTTCTGAGTAGAAGGATTGGACCCTAGTTTGGAAAATGTGCTTTCTCAGCTGAAATTGAGAGTTATAAGCTAAGATAAAACAGCTTCTGAATAGATATTCAGCAGACCTGTGATAGAAGATCTTTTTACTACCTTAATAATTAATATTTCATTGTAACAGAAAGGAAGTGTTATGTCAATACTGTGTTTACCTCCAGATGGAAATTGAGCCTTTTTTCCTCTAAGAATCTAAAGATGGCAGAACATTGAGGTAGTATTTAACAAAGTACTTGCGATTCTGTAAGTTATAAACTGTATACATGCCCACGTGTGTCACATACATGTGTATGTAGTTTTATATGTATGTGACTCGTAATAGTGGGAGAGGGCTTAAAACTAAATGAACTAGTCAGAATTAGGATTTTGAAAACGGTTCCTTAGAATCTGTCAGTTATTCTGTATTTTCTTGAAATTCAAAGATTAATTTGGCACTTCATTTTTCTCATATATAACTTTCTTCTCCACTGTGAAAATATGTCAGCAGTTAGAACAGTGTCATTCTGATTACAAGGTCAGAGTGAAATTGCATAATTTTACTGTAGGATAGTGGAAGTGGAGAGGAGTTAAGAAAATGAACTCCAGCTTTATTACTATGGGAAGAAATCACAAGTTTTCTACTAACTATAGTTGTAATTCCGAAATTCTTGGGCTGTATATTTACTAACATGTATGTCAATTGGGTGTAAATTGGTGGCCTAGTTGCTGGAAGTTGTGTTGTGGGAACACTAGATATCTTTTTTTTTTTTCTTTCTGTATATTCCACATAAAAGATGCAGTGTTTTAATCCTAAAATGCAAGTAAGCTGTTTTCTGGTAAGAGGCTCTTTCGTTCCTAGTACTTACAGTCTTTTGCTGGAAAAGAAAAAGTAATTTATAATTATAATTTCACAGTAAGTTCGTGCAAATGGTCTTATTTCTTGGTTGTTTTCCTTAAAAATTCTGCTAGCATTTTATGAAAGCGTGTGGTTTTTGGAGTCCAGATGTTAAAAGGTTCTTGTTGCCCTTTCAAATTTCTAAGTGTTTAATACTTTTCTTGCTTTGTGTTTTTCACAGTAGGATCTCATTCATGCCTCGTTAGAGTTCTTACTAGGTCTTTCAAAATCTTTAGTCAAATTGATAATAGCTAGACTGACTCCTTCTCTGTGGGGAGTCATGATGCCTGGAACAAAAAGAAATGGTAGTAAGTTTTGATTGCTGATCGTATGGCCATTTTTGGAAATAGAACCTCTCTATGTTTAAACTTTCTTATAGCTTATATCTAGTGATGCTGATGGAGCCATTCAAAGAGCTGGACGGTTCCGTGTGGAAAATGGCTCCTCCGGTGAGGTAAGTGCCCAAAAGTACTCATAGGAAGCTGAAAAAAATACTTGGCTTCAGTTATGTTTCACCTACAAAAGATACATTTGCAGTCAATTACTAAGGAAGGGGGATTTTGAAAATTCTGTCGTTTTGTCTCATTTTGGTAACATTTTTGCTCACTCGATCGTGTTAGGAGAAAAATACCTCTGAATGCCACTTCACAGTCTCTAATTCATCACTCTGTGTATGTGCTGTCCTGTTGGTACTATGGTGTTCAAGCTGACCTCTGTACTTTAAGGATTGCTTCTTGGCATGATGAGGTTTAGCCTCATTTTTTTGACCTTTAGCTGTCTTTTGGCAGCTGTACTTATCTTGAAATAAGACAGAAAAAATGGAGTGGAGCCTCAGGAAGTCATTCCTGTCATCTTTCTTGCAACTAAATTCACAGTGCGTCCCTGGAGCTTGTCCAGCGACGCTTAACCTTAATTTTTTAATCTTCCTTTGCAAAACCTTTTCGTCTGTAAATACCATCTTAATATTGAAAGAAAGAAGACCTCATATTCTGGGAATACTTGTAAGTTATTGGTAAAGTGTGTATTGAATTAGTAGCGACAGCAAACTGTTACTGATTATCTGTTTGCATCAGCACTGGCTGCAGAGTCGAAAGCAATCTAACTGTTGATTCTTTGGGGCAGTCGTGTTTGGTCTTTAGCTCAGTTTCATGCAGTTCAAAAGCTGATTAGCTCGTATTGTGGAAAGATTCGTAGAGTGGGTGATAAACAGCCATGTGGTGAATGAATACGGAGAATGGCTTTTTCTTCGTGTGTTAATGCATAGTGGGAAAGGAATTGAGGGATGCTTGGGGATTTACCTTAATTTATGAGAAACAACATTGAAGAACTTCCAAAGTGTGCTTTGGTCAAGCAAGGAGACTTTGAGGATTAATTTGGGAGGAACTGAGAAAATGAAACCTGAAGGCATTAATTTGTTTCATTTTAAAAATGTTTGTCTTCGAATTCCACGTTGAAAGACCTTCTTTTCACTGACATTCTAAGACAATACCCATAAGAGTGGTACAGTATGACAAGACTTATCTACTTAGAGAGAAATTACCAAAAAGGGTAAATGAGAGGGAGAAACTTCTATTTCAGCTGCACGCCAACTGACTTCAGAAAAATCCTTGCTTTTTATAAAGCGGTGTACAGCTAAAATTTCAGGTGAATCAGACAGTCTTTGTTTGCTTTTGCCTATATTTTGTCCTCTTTTTTTCACTTGGCATTTAATGTAACAGTCTCCCTATTCTATTTCAGAATACAGACTATGCTCCAGGTACATGGCACAGAACAGATGTGCATTTGGAAAACCCGGAGTATCATACGAGATGGTACTTTAAGTACTTTTTAGGGAAAGGTAATTAATTTTTTGCATGTGGATTGGAATTTGGATCAATGAAAATTTTGCCTTGTTATTATTTCAATATGGGAAAAGGTATGGTGTTAATTTAGTAATAAAACATTTTCTGTCCTGTATGTGAAACACGTCCTTGTTTCATGTGTTCTTAACCTGAAGGCAGAGGATGGGTGTCTGTATGGATTGAAACCTCTGCTACCAAAAAGGGAGTTTTGAAATTCTTCTTGGCTTTGAAAGCTGTACCTATCTCTTGGGGTGGTTCTTTTACGTATCTGTATATAAGTACGTAGTTATTTATGCAGACAAAGATATATCGTATATGATATATGGTACGAATACATATATTTACCAGCGTCTCTCTGATTCTGCACACGAGTGGGTGGATGTGTCTTCCTTATGGTAGATACTGCTGCTTGTTTTTCTCCCAACAGTTCATCAGAATTATCTAGGTACAGATGCAGAGAAGAACCCTTTCTTTCTGTCTGTTGTACTGTCTGACCAAAATAATCAGCGCATTCCGCAATACCATTCAATACTTTGGAGAAAAACAGTAAGAAACAAATAGTTAACTGCTGTTCTGACTTCAGTTTGTTTGTTTTGAATACGTTTATTGTGCTTTTTTTCATCTTTCTCCAGAGTTCCAGTGTTTATTACGGATTTTCATTTCATACGATAAGAACATGTAATTCTACCATAGTAGATAAAACTAGACTAAATTTGCAAGTAACATTATACTAAACTTTTTGACAGAAATCTGTAATGTCAGATATTTTCTAGTTGTTGCAACAACTGCTTTGTTTTTAGAAATGATGCCTAAATTGTTCTTGATTATGTCCTATGATCAGTTTAGGCAATGATTTTATACTGCTTTTAGGATTTTCTTGTACAATGGTAAGAAAATAGGGAGCTCTTATATCGGTTTCACCTTTTTCCCACTCAATGTTCCATGAGAGTCCTTTATCCAAGCAATTGTTTTAAGACTCTCCTGTAGGCATGCACAGTTTGCTTTTTCTTCCTTTGCAACACCCATGACTTTTTTTTTTTCTCTAAATCAGCAGTAAATGTAGTTAAGTGCAATTAGCTTGGTTTTCTTCTCATTTTTTAAAAATTTAATTGTTTTTATTAATATTCCTATTTGTATATGCAGAAAAAGTTGGTATGTCCTGTAATATATCCTGGCTTTTCTTGTTTACAGGGTACTCAAAAAATATGTCTCCCTTACAGTCCCACAAAAACGTTATCAGTGAAATCTATATTAAGGTATGTATTTTTCAGAGCCTGAGTTCCATGGTTTTCACGATAAATCTATAAAAACCGTAAAAAACAGTTTTGCAAGTCAATCTTGAGGGCAGCAAAAAATGGTTTTAAAGCTTGTTCTTGAATAGGCAAAGTGAAAACTTTTAATGAGGAGAAATTCTTAGCGTGTTTTTTTTAGCAGAGGGACAATTTTCAAGTTAATTGGAGAATGGGTACTAAGTGGAACTTCAGGAATGGAGAAGAAATATCACTGTTTCATTTGCATTTTAGTGCTATGAGTCTTGATAAATTTGAGAAGAGCCCAAGAGAAATTTTTCATCCTGAGATACAAAAGGTAGGAAGAGATTTTTTTGTTCGCTTCTTTTTCTTTATTATTTTCTGGAAATATAAGTAATTAACTATAAATACTACTAGTTTGTTTCTTCCAGTATTGGCTAGTAAATGATGATTATATGTAACACTGTTTAAACTGTCTTGTAGAATAGTAACTTAATACGAGTGTGCTAAAGGTACTGTTTTTTGTTTACAGGATTTATTGGTTCTCGAAGAGCAAGAGGTAAGCTTTTAGCTTACAGACCTGTCCAGTGAATAGAGCTTTGTGTTTTGACATGACATCAAAAATAACTTTAAGCACCAACTTAATATCTCATGATAATAGATCACCAACTCAGATTAATAATTTTGTGCCATACTATAAAAGTTTAAAGGTAAATTATTATGTAGTAGGAGATGGTATATAGGAGATGGTATGTTCTGTTGCGTAGGATGTATATGAAGATACATATATAAAGTCCTTAAAGGAAACAGATTTTTAGGTCTTCTGTTTGATTGCCTGTTTAGCATATGATAATTTGGTTTCATTTCTCAGGGATCTGTGAATTTTAAATTTGGAGTCCTTTATGCTAAGGATGGTCAGCTTACAGATGATGAAATGTTCAGTAATGGTGAGTTTTTTCACCGTCTCCTTAATTGTTTTATTCATCTGAATTAAAAGAAAGGAAGGTACTGTCTACAGCTGGAAGCAAGGCATGAGGTAATGGTTGTATGGACAGTCCTTTTGTTGGGTTTCATGCGTTGGGTGAAAAGTTGTAGATTAGGGCCTTGTAATTCTGTAAGAAGTTGCCATAGCAAGCCTACTGTTACAGCTTGAAAGACAGTGAAATCCCTCTTCTAGAAATGTGTGACATAACATTTAGAAAAAACAAACAGTTGAAGGAGGTGACTCATTAACTCACTACTTGTAGTTCTTTCACTCTTTTACAGCACAATCACATTCTCCTGTGGACTTGAATAGCATTGGTGTTAGCAAAAGAGGTCACTGTTTAATGTCACATGATGATGCCTATTCTGCAAGGTTGGCATGCTGTTTCTGGAAAGGGAGTAGGTTTGGAAGACATGAAGGGAAGCTAATTTATCCAAAACTTGTGTCCTGGAAAAAGGACCCATTTCCTTATTTTGGTTATTTTTAAGACACATTCTATTACTACGTGTGCGCTTTTTTGGTAACTTTTCTCCCTCCCGCATGTAGAAACTGGAAGTGAAAGCTTTCAACGATTTTTGCATCTCTTGGGTGACACAATTACTTTGAAAGGCTGGTCGGGCTACAGAGGAGGACTGGACACTAAAAGTAAGAACTCACCTGCAGCAATAAAACAGGGGGTGGAGCTGCATTCTAAATGTTTCTTCTTATTGCATATTGTGCATATTGTATATATCGTAGTTACGAAACAATCCCAAAATAGACTTACTTGTGTGTGTACTAAATGCTCTACTTCACCAGCAAAGAGTCAGGTCAGTTTAAGTGTTTGGTATGGAATGTAGTTATGACATGTATTATCAGGGTGAACAGTTTCATTTTAAGTTGGAATGAAGGGAACAATAAGTAACCTGACATGTTACTTGCTTCGTGATAGTAGGACATTATGGCTTGAAGAGCTGTGTGATTTCAGGAGGGTAGGTGAAAGGTGTCTTAGGTTTTAAGTGTGAATATGCAGATTGGTTGCAAACTTGGGTTTGGATTCACGTGAAACGTGTGGTGTGGACATTTTCTAAAATGGATCAGAAAAAAAAAGGTAACTAAAGAAGATTTGGTAGAAGGACTTGAAATATCTTTCCATCTTCAGAAAATTTAGAGGACGTACTCCTTAAAGTGTTGTCTTCCCTTGCAGATGATACAACAGGAACCTGTTCCATCTATACGGTTTTTCAAGGGCATGAAATTATGTTCCATGTTTCAACCATGCTACCATATTCTAGAGAGAACAAGCAGCAGGTACATGGTTCTCTCTTTGTAGTTTGTTTCCGTATTTATTTGTTAGATCATAAAGTCCAAAACTTTATAAGAAATAAAGAATTTCTTGTCCATTCATATTTTAGAAATGCGAGACTTGGGATTTTTGCGCGTTTTTCCCCAATATTCTACCTAATGCTGAAAACTTCATGATATTTATTAGAAATAATGCATCCTATTGTCTCCATTAAGGTACAAAAGGTACTTGTGAAGGAGATCTAAGTTGGTTCACTGACAAGTTGATTGAGTAAGTGTGGTATTCAGATCACTTGAAGAGCTTCACTGCTGTAATTATTACCCCAACGGTTTTAGGAAAACTGGAAATTAGCCCCGTGTGTGAATTGTAGGAATAATCACATGTGTAACGCATAGCTCCTGCTTGAGTAGAAATTAGCGTAGCTTGGGAGAAATTTCCCGTGTGAGATGTTAATGTTGGTAACCGTAAAGAAGCGCTGTCACACTCCCATGGATTAACTAGGTGGGTTCTTGTTCAAATGTGCTGTCATTCATTGCTCAAGCCTTTATTTGTATTTATGATAAAAAAATACAGGCACGTGTGTTTACTATACATCATGAATCCATAATGATTTACCTAAATTACTTACAAATTACTTGGTTTATTATTTATGATACATTCTTACAGTAATATAGTTAGATGATATGCTTAAAATGTACTTTTTCTGTTTCTATGTCAGTTTTCTCATGCTTTTTGCTCGGACTGATGACAAGATCACAGAATAAAACTGAGGCCAATCAGGATATTTTTTTTAAAGAATAACTCGGCACCAGAGTTCTTTTGTCCTTTTATTTCAAGCAGTAGATCATCTGTTTTGGAATGCTAGCGATTCCATGCCTGATTCGTGAATATTAATTATGGAAACTACGAGTGCTTTTCTAAATATATGCAATATCTGTTTTTCTAGAACCTGCCTTGTTGTGTGCACCATGTCATTGCTAGGTTTATTTGCTTATAGTTAAATAGTAATTTAATATTGCCCTCAGTCATACAAACTGTAATCATTCTGTTTGCAGTTTAGGAATGTTGTTTTATTATTCTGTCACAGAATTGTTAAGATACTTATTTATGTAATGTAAGTGACTGTGTCTACCTATTTTTTTTTTTTCCCTTCTTTTTTTTCCAGGTAGAAAGGAAGCGACATATTGGAAATGATATTGTCACTATCATATTTCAGGAAGGTGAAGATTCTTCTCCAGCATTCAAACCATCCATGATTCGCTCTCATTTTACACGTATCTTTTTCCTGACATTTTCTAATGTTCTGTTTTTGGTTTTTTTTAAGATCAATATTAATTTTATTCCTGCCCTAAGTCTTCCCTGCATGCTGTTTATGGAAGTGAAAAATATTTTACAAAGACAGTTGCATTCTTGCATTCTTTACCTTCAGCTGCTTGACTAGGAGTTTCCAAGTCTGCAACATCAAACTGTGTTTAAATCGCTTAGAAGATAAGGTAAAAGCAAGAATGTGAGTTTTAAATCGTGTTTTTATTGAAAGCACTCATTTGTATCATTTCACGTTTAATTTTATACCTTTTCAAAAAATATAAATTCATAAATCTATTTCTCTTAGTGATGTAAATTACTTCAGCATTACATTTTGGCATTTTACTCAATACTGCCTTTCAATATTTAGATACTGTTTATTTTAAATATTTATGTATTTTAAATATTTAGTATTTGACAAGTTTATTTAGACCATTACTGTATATCCTCCAGTTTTTTAATAGCCTGTGGTTTTCAGACTATGTATCATTCCCAAAACCAGCGGCCAATCTCTTAGAACTGTCATGGGGTCACAACAGTAATAATCTGTAGACTCCAGCCTGGCATCTGTTAGAGTGGATAGAATGGAATGAGGAAAAATGGATGAAGACAGGAAAACTCTGATTCCTAACTACACTCTTTTGCTCAGTTTTGAAAAGTTATCACAAAGCTTAGGACTTCTAAACCTAATTCTTAGCCAGACTAAATGTTCTTAGAACCCACTTGCTAGGGGTGAATGAAAAATTAATAAAGATTGAAAAAATAATAAAAATCTTTACATATCATAGGAACCTAAACACTAAGAATTGTTTACCATATCAACATACCTCTTTGACAGAGCATCAGCCTTAGTATAACTTGCACTTTAAATCATTCTCTCAATTTTCTTACAATTCTGTTGACTAAATTATTTCATTGGAATCTTTTCTTCAGTGGAAGCTTTCGTGTAAACCAAGTTCATTTTCAATATTGCTTCATCAACTAGAATAATTTTAAATCACCAATATATCAAATACAAATAAAACCAGACTTCTTTAGTATGAATTATGCTGTGTCTGTGGTAGTAGCTTGATTTTTAAAACTGTTGATCAAACAATAAAATTTTTGTATAGGACCTTCTTTATGAACAGTAAAATTTGTATAGTCTAGAATTGTTTCTATATTTACATTGACTTCATTAATATAATTTTCGTTTATTAAATCTGCAATGTACTGCAGGAAAAGGAAAGTTTATTAAAATACATGTGAGTTTTATTTAGAACTGGATTAACTTCCTTAACTGTATGGCAGATATTTTTGCTTTAGTGAGATACAATAAGCAGAATGATAGTTACAGGTAGGTGCTGATTGTAACAAATACTTTTGCAATGAATTACTGATGGTTTAGAGAAAATGGGAAGACATTTTGGCAATGGGAGAGCTTTCTGGTGTACAGGCAGGTCCACCTGTCTATGTTGCAGGAAGCCAAATGTGCTTTAGAAACTGAAAAGCTATATGGACCTGCATGCAGATGTCACTAACCTGGCTGTAAGTAGCATGTTTCTAACCATCAGAAAAATTAAATTCTGGAACAGATATAAGCTAAGGGGAAAGCCAAAAACTGGTTTGTAGATTAAGTATAAAAAAATGATTAAAGATATGCTTGGAACTTTCAGACCTGGTGAGATCAATGACACAGTAAACTATGTGGATGATGAAAATTAATTAACGCATGTGATGTTGTGACAGCCATGGGCTATGAGTCCTTACAAATCACAGTTTGGCTGTAGCTGAGAAGCTAGTTCATTTTTAGGGATTTTGATAGAGTACTTGTATAGTTGAATGTCATGTGCTGAAAACCTACCAGAATTTTACATATTACTATGTTTTTTCAGCGTACCATTAAATCTCAACTCCAGAGAAGAATGATACTTCAGTTTGTGTACGTGGGTTTTTTTCCCCCTGCCTCCTATTTGTAGCTAAGGTTTCTTTTGGAAAATGTTTGTAGTGAAGTTAAGCAAAGGAATGGTTTTATTTTGCTTCAAGATCTTGTGAGCTTCCTCTTGCAAATATGTTTGATTATCCTCAGACCTTCTGCTTTTCAGCATTCCCGGGTTTGTGAGAAGCACAAAACATGTTCATTATTCCAATGTGCAGTGAAAATGCAATCACTTCTTTTTCTCTTCTTGCTTTGGGACAGAAACCTGGGCATACATCCCTCATTATCCTTTAAGAAGTGATTGTTGTCCTGATTGTAAACTAATAGTCCGTAGATGGGTTAGCCAGGGTAAAATGGTTTTTATATTGCTGTTTATTTGGGGAAGGACGTGAGTTGCAGTAAAGAAGATAAATTTGTCTCTCTTGCATTAAGTAACTGGCTGCTTTTACTAGATCAGTCCATCTTATTTTGGTTGCTTCTTTCTGCCAGTCTTGACACATCTTGCCATAGATGTATCACATAGTACTTTTTTTCCTATATGACAGTGTTGGAACATTATCCTTCAGCTTGGTCCAATTATGTTTCCTTCTGTTCTTTTATTGTAGGCCTGAATAGAACTTGTTCCTTCTCTTACTTTTTTTCTCTCTGTGTGTGTGTGTGTGTGTGTGTGTGTGTGTGTGTGTGTGTGTGTGTTTGTGTGTGTGAAGACCGTCTTCCAAGCGGCCAAAGTTTCAGTCAAAACATACAGAGGATGCTCTAGGCTTTTGAGGCAAATCGTCCTTGTTTCAAACGTAATGCCACTATTAGATCTGACACTGAATTTCTGCTTAGAATACCTTTGTATTTTACATCACTCAAGAAGTCTATTTTTTAGTCAGTTTTGTCATGACTTTCCCTGTCATCATTCTTTCTGATCTAGTCAAGGAACATTTCACACCTTTGTAGTTATAAATAGTTGCTTTTTTACCTGAACGTAATGAAATGGACATATGTCATCTATGAAACTATATCTCAAATATGTGAAACAAATATTAGGATGATCAATATTCATGCAAGTGTGGTACTTCATTTCATACTGTATGCAGTTTCTAAGCTTTTGGGAAAAAAGACTGTATGAAAGCATTGTATTAGTGTCAGTCGCTGCTGGTTTTTTGAGAAAGCAAATTCTGACTGGTTTCTAAACCAGCAGATATGGGTTGAATCTATAATTTTGCCACTTACTTTGCTGTGACCTGTGTCATATGCCTGTGCCACTTGGAAGAATTTTGTTGGCAAAGTATCACTTGAAATAGCCAAGAATGATTACTTATCTTAAAGAAGCTATGGACTGATGAACAAATAGGCATGGCGTTTGGTATCTGCCTACCATTATTGCGGTGCTGGATTCCTTAAGGATCAGAAGAGCTCAGCAGGTCCAGCTGTCACAGAAGTCATTCTGACTCTGTTGTCCTCAGTGAAAATGAATTTGCTGTTCTCGGGCTGCAGATTCATACGTCGATGTAAGCCATTGTTACTTTGAAAGAATCAAATATTTCGTGTGTGTGGTGAATGCATAGGCAATATGGAAATCTGTAAGGAGAACGTACTTTGTAGGTGAAGACCTATTCTTTCACAGCTTTTTTGAATGGGACTGTATTTTGCTAATGTCACTAAAACTACTGCTGTATTAGTAGAACTGCAAAGTTCTAATTCTGTGTCTCAGTGTTAATTTGTGTAAAAGAAACATAATATTGCTCTGTTGAGCAAAGTGAAAAAGCAAGTTATTCATTCCACATGAATGGTTTTTTGTTAGACCCTTTGAAATTCTTATGTAAGACATACCCAAATAACGGTTTCCATTTTTTTTTTTCGGTTCTGATTAGTGTCTATAAAAAAGGTAGGGTTTGAATGCGATTTTCAATGTAGATAAGGATTTGTACTTTCAATAGGCTGAAAATCTTTTCAGAAGAAAGTGTTCCTCTCTTTGGGCCTCCCCTTCCATCCCCACCTGTGTTTACAAATCACCAGGAATTCAGGGATTTTGTGTTGGTGAAATGTAAGTCAGTTTTTCTTTTGCTATGCTCTTTCAGTAATTGTGCTAACAAATTAAAATTCACGATACTTAAAATGTATACACATTTTCTTGTGTATTCTGCTGATCTGTATGCAATTATTTGTTTCAAATCTGTAGCATAGATGGGATATCACTTCCATCAAACCGTTACAAGTCAGATTAACAAAAAAAAAAAAAATTCTTCGCGGGCTACTACACAGAGGCTGACTTTTACATTTGCAGAATGTGCAGCCATACTTAGTTTTGCATTTTTGTAAAGGACTTGGGAGATCTGAAAAAATGTATAATGCTGTTCATTATTTAGTAATAGAAGGTGTTAATTTAGTAGCTCCGAAAAGCTGAAAATAGCAGCTTTCCTGAATGTATTCTTAAAGATGCTGAAGGACACCTATGCAGCGCTTCTTAATCCTGTAATCATTCAGTTCCAGTTTTCATATTTGCCCTTCTAAATCAGCAAGAAAGAAATCTTGGAGAATTGATCATGTTGATTACAATTAGATGGTTACGTGACAGGAACTTGGTAGCTTATTTTGTCTACTTAGATTGTCTAGTACTTAGATTGACTGGCAGTTGGTCTGTAGTTTTTTTATTACTTAGGTATTTATTCTGATGCCTTGTGGAATTCTTCTATTACTAATTTTTCTCTTGTAACTTAAGGGAAAGTTATTCACTTTAAAAAGGCAGAAAGGAAGTAATTCTGAATTAATAAGAGCAGAGCAGGTATTTTGGTACAGTGGCAAATTAGAATTGGTGGAGACTGTTGAAGTTCATTTACGTAATATATCTTTTTCTCCATAATTTTTTAGTAATAAATGGTGAAAAAGCCACCTTGGAAACACCAACATTTTCTCAGAAACGTCAGCGTACTCTAGACATGCTGATCCGCTCTCTATACCAAGACATGAGTCCTGACCTACACAAGGGAAATGTAAGTCAGAAGTTCCTGCATCCCTCACGTGTACTGTCTTGTTCTAACTAGTAGCTTGAATGTTCTGATACTTTAAAGGACTGTAATCCTAATGAGCTCTGAATTGCATGTGACTAAACTAAATAGTGATTATCGTATAACTTACTTTACAGTTATGACAGCTGACAAACAGTCCTTTCTGAACTTCACCAGGTGTGAGGAGAAGCATGATAATGTCATATTTTGTGTAAGCTTACCTGTAGCAAGGGAATAGGGAATTTAGATACTACAGGCGTTAGTGGTATATCTTATCACCATAAAATCTGCATTTGTTCCATTATGTGTAAATTTGGACGATTTTTACCCCTGGGTAGCTATGAGGTAGCTTTATTTTAGATGATGATGATTTAAGGTGATTCTTAACTAACTAAAAGCAAGTTCAGTACTTTTAAAACTAAGAAGGTGCTATTTTTTCCACCAGTGTTTATCTCTTTTATCTATATAGATATGCTTAAACTTTTCTTTTTCATATGTTCTTTAACATATTCATGTGGTATTGTACAGAACATGACAATGGTAAACTATGACAAGTTGAAAGGTAAAATGCTCAAGGATTGGAAGAGTTGCAGTTGCTCTTCTCTGAGAAGCTAAGCATTTAGAAAGAAACATTTTCTGTTTTAGAACATGCTTAATAGAAGATCCTTCAGCGATGTGTTGCCAGAGTCCCCAAAATCAACACGGAAAAAAGAGGAAGCTCGACAGGCAGAGTTTGTTCGGCTTGGTCAGGTAGGATCGGTTTAGAAGGTATGCAGCTATGTTTACAAAGACTGTGTCACTCCTTTTTGTCTGACTACCTTGCAGTTATGTCAGGATTTAATGCAGTTTACTGTGATCAGAAATAGTTTAGTAGCGTTGCATAAATAAATAAAATATGAATAGAGGTATTTATATGTAACGCCTGAGGTGTACATGTACAAATATTTATATCGTACGTGAGTTAAATGAAGGGTGTAAAAATTGTACCTTAGGATCAAACCTGAAAGGTCTTTCCCTGCTTCATGCAGCAGATGCTTTCTCGGAGCAGAAGAATGCTGTGTCTTTTTCTGTGCTTTGGAAAAACATAATCTTTCATAGATTTCCTCTGCATGTTTTTCTAAGGTTGAATTTGAAAATACTCGGACTTCTTTAGTCAGGAAGAAATTTTGACAGTCTTTCTGTTAAATCAAAGTTTGCCACTCATCTTTGAACATACCAAATGCTGGCTGCAATCTTCTATGGCCTTATTAATTTTTTGATTCCGTGAGAAGTACGACCTGCTGATGGTTTACATCAGTCTGCTTTGATCTGACAGTTCATTGCAGCAAGAAAAAAGCCAACAGTGACTATGCTCATCAGTTCCCCTGTCCTTTCTCACTTGTTTCTTCTTGATCCATATCTAGGTCTCATGGATCTGCTGCTTATTTTAAGAATACTTCTTTTAACTCAGCAGGAGTTAACAGAGCAAAAACAAAATCTAAACAAAAAACCAAAGAAAAAACCCCAAACAAAAAAAAGCCAAAATCCAACTAACCAGAAAAACTTTCCACAAAACAAAACTGAATTCAAATGACCAAACCCAACCAACCGAAAAAACCACCAAACCCCAAAAAAAAATAAATCCCAAAAAACCCCAAACAACCCACCCTACCAACAAAACTCAATTACTTTCTCTCCCCCTTTTTTTTTTATTTTAGTAAAAAGTTAAGGATCAGGAGAGTCTGAGAAGTTCTAGATGTGGTTAAAGGTAGAGAATGGAGCTAGGCACTTAAGAGCTGGTTCAAAAAAAAATCACCTTGCACTGGCAGAGCTGCAAAATCTCCTCTGTGCTTTTCCTGTCCTTTCCACAGTCACCTTGAAATAACTAGTCACTTTAGGCAGGCATTGGAAAAAAAAGAAAGCCGAATGTGTAATACTCAGACAGAAGTGACCGATGATTTATTCCGATGTTTACTTTACAGAAATAATGAAAAACAGGAAAAGCATGGTTATTGAAAGTATGGAAACCTATCGGCTTACGCCCCTTCCACTTCCCCTAGGTTAAATGCTGATGAGATGCTCATGTAGCAAATCTAGTTGGGACCCGTTTGTTAAACAAGACTTCCATCCTCAATATTGTCTTCATCAAAGGGAAACCTATTATCTGGCTTATAAATTGATAGATACCTGTTAGTGTTTTTCTTGGAGGTCCTTTTAATATTTAACTATTTCCCTTCCCTACAAGATCTTTTCTCTATGTTACAAATGGTAGGCTTGACCGTATTTCGAGATACCTTCCATGTAACTCAAACATTCATGATGAACTAGGAATGTATTTCCCCTTTAGTTATAGCCAGTTGACTTTTTAGACGGTGGACAAATTGGTGGACTGGCTGATTCAGCGGTATATTTAAATCACTTATTTATTGTCAGGGTGATCTATTCTGACTGGTGAGATGAAATTAAAATGCTCATACCATGAAGTATTTTGTGCATCTCTGTAAGCTGACAGCCATGCTTAATGCAAATGTGCAGGTGTTTACTTCTGCTTCACAGAGAGCCATGTTTGATGGCAGGCAAACTCTGGGGCAGTAAAGTTGGTGTAGGTTAGTTCTAAACTTTGCACTAAGGAATGCTGTGACAATTCCACGTATCATGGTCTTTGGAAGTTAGCAATGAGGGAATAAGCTACAACAGACTTACTGTGTAAGTCAGTGAAACTATGTGTATATGACATTTCTCTGGAGTTTTTCGCCCTTTTGTCTTTTCGCCTTTGCTTCTCGTTACTTCTAACTGAAGTCTTTGCAACCCAGTGACCATCTGTCCTTGGGATGCCTGGCAGTATATACAGATAGAGATATGTATAATTTGCCTTAATGTTTGTTAGGAAGTTTTGCAAATAAAAGATCACTTTGTATAATTGACAAGAGGATTCTCTATTTGGCTAGATTATAAAGTAAACTGTATAGATGGTATGAGGTGGCACTTTTTCTCTGTTACTGTGTTTGACTCTTCATAGTTGCCATTTAGAAAGCAAGCAAACAAAAAATGCTAAACAATAAACAGGCAACATACATGTTGGCTAAGATACCTAGTAACCACCTAGTGGTTTATGCCTACTTTGTTGAGGATAGAGAATTCTGCTTCTTTCTTCATTACTTACAGTGACATAGGAATTCCAAACTGAAATTACTTTCTAGTCCTAAATTGTCCTTTTTATATCATCATTAGTTTGGGTATTGCTGACAAAAACTCAGTTTAAATAAAACATTTGTTTGTATTAGGCATTGAAATTGAAAACCACTGTGAAAGGGGATACCACAGCTAACTTGGCAACCGCAGGCTTTTGTAAAAAGGAGGTGAGTGAAACTGTCTGAGAAGTTACGAAACATTAAACATTATCTGGTGTGGTATCTATTTATTTAGTTACTTCTGTAACTGGATGCTGCAGCAGAACAGATGAAATGTACAGTGTCAAAGTGATTCTGCAGTCACTATTAGATTAATAAAGGATGAGCCTGGGGTCAGAAGCACTTCTCAGGTTAAAGCAAGCATGGACATTTTTATACCTGAGAAAATGCAATGAAAGTAACATCTTCCATATGCAATCATCTTTTATTTTAATTTCAACACGTTTAAAACAAAATTTGGTTGTGTTTTCATTTCCTGTAATACTGGATTTTGTTTGAAGTCATTGTGGAGTGAAATATGAAGAGCTGCACTGTTCTGCATGTGTTTCATATACAGAAGCTTCAGAAGTGCTTCTAGAATGTCAGGCATTCCAACTAATAGATAAATTGGGAGAGGAGGGGCAGGCTCTATGAGGTAAGTACAGAGAACACAGGATGGAAGAGCAATTTGGCAGAAAGGCAGTTTTAACTGTACCATGTTCTAGTCACTAAACATCACAAACTGAACCGTAAAATGCAAGCAAATGGCGCGTATGTAGTGGTAAATATGTTTTAAGTATATAGGTTTGGGTTTTTTAAATGAAAAAGATATTGTGTGAGGGTTGCACTGAGTTTCAGCTGCATGTGTTTTAATTCTAGCATTTCAGGTATGTGTCTCACTTGCTAGTCTCCAAACCAGAATTGATACGGAAAGTCTTTTGCCAGAAAATTAATTCAATCTTGATATTTCAAATTCCAACAATATACTGCTTGAAAATGTATCCTGCCAAAAGCATTTACATGTTATTGACATTGTCCATCACATTCTGTGTCTGTATGATCTGTATTTTTAGTGTACTTAATATGTATCCCTTATGTTACTTCATAGCCTTGGGAATCTCAGTCTTTCTGCAATAATTTTCCTCATGAGGTTGTCTGTGCAGATTCTTGGGGCCAGTCCTTGCTGGTTTCTACAGATGCTGGCATCTTGTTAATAGATGGTTAGTAAATGATCCAGTGTTTTTGTGTCAATTTTTATGTATCTGACCATTTTCTTGAAAATGTGTGTTTATAGACTCTGTTCAGGTGTTAGTAGGCCTTTACGTAGGGAGATAGTTACTAATCCAAGAAAATTAATTACTTTTATGTAACTAGTTGCAAAAGTTCATTCTGCTATATAATCAAGCCATATTGGGCAGCTAGTGTTAATGCAGATTTCTGAATGTTTTCTTATTTCAGATGTTTTCTTGACCATCTGAAAAGCCGTAGGAGGTTGCATCCAGGTTCAAGAAGTGTCTAAATGGCTTGTCTGGTTTCCTTAGCCCTTGATAATAGTAAGCAGGATGCCAAGGGCTTATGTGACAGTGAAACCCTACTTCTTCCCTTAGCAATGATATTGCTACTCTGATCCCTTATTATCCTCTGTGCTCCATAAGGCTAGTGGGACTGAGGGAATGAAGTTAGTTGTTGGTCATAAGTCTGAAACTTGCCAAAGGAATGTCACTTTTAGATTTCAGTGGCTTAATCTGATTCATGACAGTAATAAAACTCTCCCGTGAGGAAGTATTGACTATGGTGCTGTGGCATATGTAGGAGCTTTGTGCAGTTCTTTTTGGGTTTTTTCCTCTTCATTTTTATAAGAAAAAAACTAAGAATTTAATTAGAAGAAAGAAACCAGCATCCAGCAAGTTTTAGTAGGATTTTGAATATATATATATATGTTTTCCTTTTAGATGGTCAACCATCAGTACCAGTATTTGATAAAACTCTCCAAATAAAGCAGATGAATGTGTTGGAAGCTCTGGATCTTTTGATTGCTCGAACGGACAAAGGTAGGAGAGGTCCCTGTTCTTGGATTCTGGGTGTCTCTGGGTATATATGTCTCATGACAATTGTGTCTCATTTAGAAAGATTATATGTGCATGAAATCTGTGATTTTTTTCAATGAGGTAGTTTTTATCAGGTAGTCTGTGATTGAGTTTTGTAAAGGGAATGTACACAAAGCAAGGTCAGGATCTTTATGTATAACTCAGGTTGGCTTTGGATAAAACCTTGTTCATTCTCTATCACTGGGAGTTGCCCAATTTGGTTGCATCTGATGAAATTCACCCTGAGATCTTACAGAACTAGCTCAGACTACATGAGAGGCATTTGCAGTTCTCTCAAGACACCTGGAGAATGGGTGACATTTCTGAAAATCTGGGAAGTGTAGCTATATTGAAACTTTGTGAAATTTCTAGAGAAAACCCTTCTGTATCCTGAAGGGTTCAAACTCTGTTAAGGATCCAGTTATCAGTTGCTTACCTGGCTGGTTCCAGCTCTTAAAGTTAACCCTTTTACTCTTTCCCCGTAGTTTATAATTTTGTTATTTTGCAAGATTTCATATATTTGCAAAGTATTGTGCATTTCACTGTTTGGAAGCTCTCAGATCATTCTTTGGTGGAGCATCACCTAATGGAATACTCAGCTACTGTGCTGAAGGGGTTGGTTACTGGAATTGTAAATCCCTGAGAGTTTATAAGTCTTCAGTCCCCAGAGAGGTATTATGCTTTGTTTACTTTTGCTCTGTTTGTTAGGTGCTACTTCTCATTAGAAGTATTAATTTCAAACTGCCATGTTCTTTTTTTAACTTCTTTTTTCCTGGTTCTCTCCATGTCAGGGAAAGACTCTCGTATCCTTGTCTTCAGACTCAGTGCTATCCAAAAAGCTATAGAGACTGAAAAAATGATAAGAAGCAAATATGACTGCAGAGAAAATAAACTGGAGAGAACAAAAGGTGATACTGTTATCCTGTGTTGAAAACATCCACTGTGTTTTGATGCTGGTAGTTGCTAGGGGCTTATTAGCTCTCTTTAGGCAGGTGTAGGTGTTCACCTTTAGTTTTTTCTCTGGACAGTCAATTCACACTTTGTTAAGCTTATATTTGAAAACTGCTCTAGTATAGTCCAGCATGACATTTTTGAATGTTGTAAAAAGACCCATGTTACTTGGCAATTGCTGGTGATGAAAAGCTTTAGAGAAAAGTAGGGTTTCAGGATTGGGAAAAGAATCTTGTAGGGATGTTAGAATGAAATAAAGCACACTTTAAGTTGGCAAAACACTGGCAAATCCCCCATTAAATAGTAGTGCTTAGATTAGTCTGGGTGTTGCCCATTATTTTTGTCAAAATAAATGTTTCCTGGTCTTCAGAAACAAGCGGCTTTGAAAAGCTGGAACTTGCAGAATAGTGACAATCCATGTATCTAGGATTAAGGGTAAAAGATTCCAAAAGAGTCACAGGCTTTTGTCTTTTCCCAGAAGTTGATGTAATCCTGTTGAGTTTTTAATTCTGTGTTGCCAAGTCATCCATCAAAGCCCTGTTGTACTAATCATCATACAAATACAGAAAAAAAAATCAGACCCTACCCCAACCACTTAGAGTCTAGAACATTATTTCCTCAGGCTGCCATTTGTATGCCATTAATACTCACCATGGAAGCGAACTGAGGATTGTTGTGGCTATTCGGAACAAACTACTTCTCGTCACAAAGAAATATAATTCACTCAACATTTTAACCAGCACCTCTCTGCTATCATCTCCTGAATCTCCAGTAGAGGAGTTCCAGTACATCCGGGTATGTGTAATCTAGTTACTAAATACCTTAAAACGCTGAACAGCACTCAGGTAGTGTGGGGGGTGCAGGGAGAGCAGAGTAGGCATTATCATCTTCCTGAACCTACAGACAAATCAAAGTGACACGTCATACGGTGGAGTTCAGTCATATATATGCTAAATAAAACTTTCAAATTTTTAAAGATTTGTTTCTCCTTGTTCTTTATTATGCTTCTGTGCTTAGAAAGCGTTCCTTTAAAATCATGGAGTACCTGCAGCACTCACAGTAGGAACTTGAAAAAGAGAGTAATTCTATTATTTACATTATAGGAAATATGCCTTTCTGACCCTCCAGTGGTTATGACGCTGGTGGATGGGCCTACTGGGGACAGTGACAATATGATCTGTGTAGCATATCGGCATCAGTTTGATTTAGTCAGTGAGAGCACAGGGGAGTCCTATAGATTGCATCACATTGAAACAAACAGGGTAAGTTTTCATCATTGAAACTTTTTTTGCAGACCCCAACTGAACATAATTTGTTGCAGACTCAGTGCATTCTGTGCTGGCCTTCTTGGATTGTAATTTATGGAGGTGCTCATGTGTGCTACTTTTTACTTCTATAACCACTGCTTTAGGGCACTCTGAGATATTTATTCCTTTTGTGATAAATGATGGTAACTCCCAAGTGAGGTAGTTATAAGCTATGACACTGGGGAAAAGCCTGTGTTTCGGGCTCTGGAATGTTTCTGTTTTCAAAAATTCATTTTTCTTCTTTCTTTGCCAGTAGTTATCATTTTGTTTCATTTTTGTGGTGTCTGTGTTTTATTGTTTAAAAAATTGCATCAAAATAACTTCAGTTATTGTTTGACCACCAAATCTTATTCAGATTTGCCTTTCTGCATGTACTGTGGCTAAATAAATTATATGCTTTGATTGCTTCACGCTGTGGTGTGGTTATGAATGTTCAGCACTGTACAGAACCAAATACAGAAGAAACAAACTTTTATCTTGAGAACGTCCTGAAAATTACATCACAAAAGATGCTATTTATATTTTTAAATTTTTTTTTTCCTTTTATCTCTAATGTGCACTTCCCCATCTGATTGTATTGCTTGTTAGTTGCAATCCAGTTGTAATAACCACGGTATCCTCTGCCTATTGGTAATCTTTTCCATTATCATTGCAGGTTAATTTTGTTGCAGCTATTGATGTATATGAAGATGGTGAAGCTGGTCTATTTTTGTGTTATAACTGTAAGTGTTTAGGGAAGGCCAGAAATGGTAATAGCTTAATCTGCATATGTAGATCTTCTTTCATTGGAGTCTAGGTCTGTATCTGTGTTTCATGGAAAGTTTGTTTCATGGAAAGTTTGTCAAAATACATTCTTTGGAACTTAAATGCATATTGGAGAGACTAGAAATTCCAGTATTTTAGTCATACTAGCTGTTTCATAGATGTGCAGGTTATATGATTGATGAGATCTTGGTGTCTGTAATAACCCATGTGCATAACAGTCTTCAAAGAATGTAAATTACATGGACATATGGCTACATAGGACAGAGTGGTACAATTCTGCAGACACTGCTTTCTGAATTTTTCTTGCCCGTTCTGTCTCTATAGACGAGTTAGGGACCTGATAACTGTTGAAACTGTAATACTCTGTAAAGTATGACAACTTATTTAAATGTAGGTCTTTTGTTTTGGTCTTTCCAATGTATTGACAGAGAAAGCAAATTTTGTTTTGCTCTTTGGCTATAGAGGGACTTTTACATGAATATTTGATTGTGTGCCTAATGTCCACCCTTCTGCAAAATCTCCTTATAAAATGGGTGGTGGTCACTTAGAGTGTAAAGTGATGGATGCTTCTTTTTTCTATTTGCTACAGATGTTTGTCAATACAGAAAAGTATATCCTTTCAGTGGAGGTTCTCCACTGATCCAGCCATCAGCTTATGACTTCCACTTCAGCTGGAATCAAGTTCCTTATGCTGTTGGTAAGCAAAAAATCTCTTTTTAGTAGATGGTTTCTTCATTGCCATTTTTTCCTGCACTTGGCTCTTGGTGGAATTACAGTATTCTGGGAATAAGCATGTTACATTCATTATGCTACTTGACTTAACCTGAATATGGTAACTTTGAAAAGTGGAGCCTTGGTAGCAAGTTCATCCTTTGCTGAACTTTCTCCTCCTTTCTTTTTTGTGTTTCTCATTTTCCTGTCACTCTACATTCTGCCAGGCATGGAGAGTGAAATTTTCTCCAGACTCAATGTAGCTCGGTGTGCTTCTGTATGTTAGACAACACTTTTCATAGGAAAGGAACATGCCAGAAGAGGCCAAGAACAGTTTTCGTGGAGCATCCAAGAAACTTCTGCTTTAACCATTTTTCCTTGCCAAATAACTTCTGTTTCATTGCAGTCTGTGCTTTCCCTTATGTTCTTGCCTTCACTACTGATTCCATTGAGATCCGCTTAGTGGTGAATGGGAACTTAGTCCACACAGCAGTTGTGCCTGAGCTTCAACTCGTAGCATCAAGGGTAAGACAGAAAAATTGTGTTTGACAGTTTCTGTGATATGTTGGGATCTATTTAATACAAAAAGTTGCTGCTGCTGAAAATGTAACAAACAAAACCAAAATATGTGCTACTTTATCGAAAGTAATTGTTCATCTGTGTACTACTAGTTGATATCAAGGACAGAGAGAATCAGAAGATGATTAAGAAAGTCTTACTGTACTAATGCTGGGTTATTTGTCATTTCAGTCAGATATTTATTTTAAAGCTACTGCTGCAGTAAGTGGATCATCTGACAGCACCTCTAAGGAAATGAGTTCAAAGAGTTCTCCTCAAACACTGACAGCTTACGAAAAGCCTGAATTTCCTCTTCCTTCTCTAGAAGGTAATGTGATCCGTAATTGTTCCAACAGCTATCACATTTCAGTGTGGCCGATCTTCAGTAAAGATGGTAAAAAAATGTGAGTTCCACCTGAAAGTGTGGAGGATAAGAGATTTTCTATTTTCCACACATATAAAACACTTGGTTGAACTTTTGCAATGTAGTATTTTTTCTGAATACATGATAGCACTGGTCTGAAAAAATAATTTCTGCAGGAAGGGAGGAATTAAGCCTCAGTAACTTGATGAATCTTGGCAATGTGACCACAGGTAATAATGCAAAAAGGGGCATAAATTGTGAGAAAGCTTGATATTTCACATATGCTATTCCCTTCATTTAAGAAAGGCTGAATGACCACTGAATGGCTGAAGTTCTTTTGCAAAAGAAAAGTAAGAAGCCTTGAAAAACTTTGCACAGACAATTTAGTGTAGCATGATCTGTGAACAGTCAATCTATAGTGTAACAACAAAAGAGAAACAAGGGAACATCAACTAGATAATTCAAGATGTGTGTACAGCTTTCTTCCTTACATCTGCTGCTTTACTGTTAGCAGAAGGGAAAAGGAGAAGGCAATCACAAATTTCTTAAAGGCAGTAGAATTTGATAAGTTGGGACTATTTAGTAAGTTTGGGATTTTGATTTGTTTTTCTTCTAGGAATTAGGAAAACGTGTTATTTTGTGTTACCTAAGAGGAGGAGTCATAATTTAAACCACTTGGGATCCAGGCTCCAACATGTTTGCAGTGTATTAAAACACATGGGAAATATTGCACAGAGTACAGTGTAATAGTTAGGGTACCAGCCGCAAATTTACTTCCAGGTTCTGCTCCTGATTCATCATGTTGCCAAGAGTCAGTCCTCTTTTCCTCTTGAAGTCAAATTGCTTGTATTTCTTCCTTCTCCTAGCTTATTTGTATTGAAAGATCTCTAGAGCAAGAAAGATCTTTGTAATTTCAGTTAAAAAGTGCCCGGCTCTATAACTTTTCATTTGGAATTATTAAGAACTGGTTCCGTTGTGCAACTGTAATCTTCTTTTTCCTTTGTGTTTCAGGCGAAGTTCAGTGCAAAAACCTGTACAAAATACCTCTCAGCAATCTGGTTGGGCGAAGCATTGAAAGACCTCTGAAGTCACCTTTGGCTCCCAAGGTCATCACTACTACAACATTGAGTGGCTTTACCTCTCTTCCAGTTACGCACTCGCTATCTTTATCTCGTATGGAAATTAAAGAAATTGCAAACAGAACACGTAAAGAATTGCTGGGTAAACTCTCCTCATTCCTCAGTGTTACATATCATTTGACAAACAAACATATACTTTCTGATCTTTGCATCATCACAGGTAGGTTTGTAACATGCAGACAATATTCATAAATTATTAAAATAAAAAAAGGAAACAGTGAGGCAGCATTATTTGTTAATAGTGTAGCTATTGTCTGATCATGTATAAGATGGCCATATTCTAAGACAGGTAGAAATAGTTAATAAAGGAAAGCAGCAACAGGTAGTTAACATTTTCATGAATGCTTTGTTTTCTGTTGAAAGTATTAAGTCTCTTGTTCTTTATTGAGGCCTTTTGGATGAGTCTGTACCCAAGACAGAATGTCCACAGAAGCTCAAAAAGGTTTCTCGAAGACAGTCAGACCCCAAGAAGGGAGCTGTAAGATCATCTAGTAGTGACAGGTAAATATGCTTTAGAAAAGAGCCTAAGTTAGACTATAAATATTTTCAGAATTGATTGCTTGTCCTTATCTCAGTTGGTATGAGGCTGACTGAGACCTTTGTATATCCATGTTTGTTTCGTGCTAACATGTTTGTTAGAGTATCTGAATATATAAGTACTGAAACAACTACACTTTTTGCTAAAGACATGTTAATGAGCAAGAGAAGACTATATGCATTTTGTGGGGACCTGCTGCAGCTGACCCTGTTATAAAGACATGGACTACTGCAGCTGCATGTGCAGACTCTTGTTGCTTTCTTTGTATGCTCTTGTACTGCTATTTTCAGAATAAATTTTGTGAAAAAATACCACAGCATTTGTCTTTTGGCACTGACCCCAGTGTCATTGTCCTCTTTTCAATGTTTCCATAACCTACATTTGTGTAGAGTATTGGCAGAATATAGAATACTGGCAAGATACAGGAGACTAACAAAACAAAAAATCTCTTGCAGTGTAAAACTATGTTTGATATGTTTCCCCATTTGGAAATTATTTGGGTGAGGAGCTTCATTAATGCCTTTTGATTATTTTTAGAAGAGTAAAACAGGAGGAAACTCAATTGTAATGATCTGTGTCTGTCTTTAGGATAACTTGATTGAATCTAGAAGTAGCCATTGTTCCTTCCTGCCCTGACCTGTGTATGTTTTTTAGTAACTTTTGTCTTCCTCTTTGCAGGATAATCTCAAGCTCATTTGAAGGCTATTCTGAAAGATGTCATCATTCCACTAGTTCAGATCCCGATACTTTAGCAAACAGGGAGGAGAGTTCACCATCTAGCTATCCATTTCAACTGATTTCTTTATATGATGAAGACATCATTGACTTAAAATGAAGACACTTCTAAAACCTTTCTTTATTACTTCACATTTTCTTACAACTCTGTAAGCTCTATGGCAATGTCACAAACACTGCTTCTGGTGGTAAAAAGTGGCTGGAAGTATTGGTGACAAATCCTTGTAGGACCCATGTTCTGGTTAGCACAGCCTGATTTGGTGATGCTTATATCTTTGACATAGGTATGTTTTCTCAGTTAATGAAGCATTACTTTTCATGGCATTTTAACAGTAGGTAATAAATGAGAGCTATAGACTGAAACTGAAGTAAACAAAAATTATTACTTGTTCTAAGCTTCTTATTATTTGACTTACCTAAATGACGTGCAGCAAAGTTAATTGCTGTTATTACTGTCATGAATTGTTTTACAACAGTGTGTGTCATGTTGGAAGAGGAATTTTACAACACAGATCACTGCTTTTAGTTTTTCGGTCTTTAAAAAACATCAACAACAACAAAAGGCTTGCAGGTGACGTCATTTCAAACAGTGCAGTCAGTCCCTAAATTGATACATCTGTGGTGTGTTCACTGAAGTATCAAATGAGATATGAAGATGGTGCTTCCTTTGCTCGTTGTTTAGAGAAACTTGCACTCTTTTGGCATAAATAATCCCAGAGCAGAGAAACTTTCTATAGGAAACCCAAACTTCCAGAATATTTCTCAAAAATTGGAAATTAAAAAAACCAAAAAAACCCACAAGCAAACAAAAAATGCCAAAACAAAACCCCCAGTCCATCTACTGGAAAGCTCTTACTGCAGTGCATCTGCAGATTTTTCCTTTACAGGCTGAAGAGCCAACCCCAATTGTCGTTGACTACAAAAAGATTCTTATGCAGACCATTAGCTGTTGTCTGCCCTTACACCAAGAGTGTAAGTCATTATTTCATATAGTTGTATTTCTTTAACTGGATGCAGACACTGCTAATAAGCTAGTATTCTGTGATTAAATAGTCGTCTCTTGCTGTGTTAAAAGATAGGGGTTTGTATTTAAAGCTTGATTTTATTTTTTTTAACCCTTTTCTCTACACCAACCTTTGCAAGGATTTTATTTGGTTTTGGTTTTTTTTCATGAAAGCCTTTCTATATATGATGTTTTTGTTTTATTAGCAAGTGTTGGTTGTTCTATATGTAGAAATACTTTTGTATCTTTAATTTCATTTTTAATACCACTCGTGTGTCAGGATTTCATTTTTGTTCAAGTATGATCATCTGAAGATGTGTGACTTTTGCTACCATCTATCTGAATGTAAAACTGGTTTTGCAAAGTGATTTTTTCCCCCTCAGTTTATTGTATATAATGGCTGAATTGCTTCATCACTTAAGAAAATATGCAAGGTCTTATCTGGAAGCATAATTTCTTATTCTCAATTGGGGTGGCTAATGAACAGAAGAAGCAATATTTTCAACAGTAGTTAGTCTAGGAGCAGAAGGCTGTTACTGCTTTAATGGGTGTTGCACTCAAAGATGTGTGGGGTGAACCTTAATAAGCATCTAAAAGGAAGTACCAGATCGAAGTATTTGCAAAAACTTGTAATTATTTTAGAGAATGTTGTCTCCAGAGATGGTGTTACTTTACCCCATCCTTATTTATTTGGACTGTTAAGGTTTAAAAAAAAAAAAAACAAACAATCTGAAATTACCACATGGTACTTATTTTCCTGGAAGTTGTAAACACTTCTGAATCCGCTTTTTAGGTCACTGCTGGTGCTTACTTTTTAGAAAGGAAAAGAACCTCTTTTTTCCATTAACAGCTTTCTCAATGTAGTATTTGATTTCTGGCTTGTGGCTGTTTTTGAAGACTGTACCAGTGTGTTTAACTGGGGCTTTTGTTGAAATTTTAACTGGAAACTTTGCTTTAGCCTGCTAGGATACTGGATTTTAAATATACTGCAGATGTTCACCTATGGTATTACAGCATGATTTAAAATGATTAACCATTGATTGATAGCAGTTGAAGCAATATAGATATTTTAAAACTTGTTTTGAAGAACTTGAGCAAACATATACTTAGATATCCTGAAAGACTAGCCTTAGAGATGGAGCACTAGGGAGAACAAGAATGAGAAGAGCTTGACAGAAAGCTTGAATACTGGCTATGATGGTAGTCAGAATGCATAAGATACAGCGTTTGCATTATAACCTAAACATCATTATAGAACAAAGAGCTATAAAGCAGGACTTGCTTTCATGAACCAGAAGTGCAGCAGTGTCTGTAAAGTATTACCATGAATTAAGAGAATGCTGGGGGGGGGCGGGAATGTGTGTATGTGGGGGGNGGTGTGAAAGAGGGAGAAAGAACCTTTGAAGGTCTGCCTGTAATTGCAGCATTATATAAGGAGTACAGATAGTGGATTACTGAAGCTAGACAAAACAAGATCATACTGGCTTCATGGTACATAACTGGAACAGGATGTTGGTATCATTTGAAGAGGGAAGCCCAGCAACCACATCCCTGCCCACTTCCCACCTGCTTTTATGCTATAGCTTGACTTAATGTGTCAGGTACAAGCTGTTAAGCAAGTCACACTAGGAACTACCAGACCTTAACTGACCATTATTCATACAGGACAGGAAGGAGCTGAATCCTGGAAAAAATTAATGTCTTCATTCTTAATGTATCCAGTAAGTGCCTTAACAAGGCTTTGACTTCTTGAGTTTTCTGTACTTAATCAGAGTGTCATAGTGGGATAATATCTAATGTAGCAAAAGAAGTAGAGAGTGATACAACATTTAGTTTGTGTTATATGACACCTAGAGATGGTAGCCAAGGCTTTAGAGTCACGTATTGTAGTGTACTACCTATAAGACTAGCCGAGAACATAGGTAGAAGGCAGAGAACATGGAAATAATATCCCAATTTATTTGACACAAGCCACAAGAACCAATCTTTATCACATTTATTGTATTGAAAGATCAAATACCAACACAGTCGCGTGAAATTGCTGGTGTAACAGGAGAAACCTCTATTGTACAAGGATGTGGCTTCTTTTTTGAGTAGTCTGATCAGACCACCATGATTTCTGTCTTGTCATGTGAGGAGCACTGGCTTATAGCTATTGTTTCTCACAAAAGATCATCCTTACCATTCAGACTGCTAATTAAAGTCTAGAGGCAGTTGGTGGTATTGATACGTGAGCTTTTGTGCATCATTTATAAAGGGCAAAGTTCTCACACATCTGTGGAACCACTCCTTCTTCAGACTGGTGTAAGATAACAAGGCTTGTTGGAAGGCTGCTGGGATGCCTATAGCGTCATTCACTCTGCCTTCTGTTTTTCCAGTGTGTGCATGCATATATTCTCTAAAACTTAAAAAGTAGACTTAGACACAAATTTCAGCCATATCCACCGTAAGCACAATGCTTCCTCCTTTCACAGTGAGTGTTAAAGCTGCCTGTAGGCTGCATTCATGATGCTGGCTGACCATCTCATGGTTAGGAGAAAAGATAACCTTTGAATCTACAACTATCTGAGATGGATGTTGTTCTAATAGGAAATTGAAAAATGTTGCTACAGATGAATGGAAGGAATTGTTTCCACAGAGGAAGAATTGTTAACTTGTTACCAATTGCTATCAAGCTAAGTTTAACTGAAGGTCCATTCTGTACTCTTGGCTAAGTTTCTGCAAGAAATACTTTCTATCCCAATGTGCTGGATTTGTTGGCAGGGGCAGGGCTCTTAAGTCCTTCTGGCTAAATGGCATCTGTCACCACTTCATCCCTGTGCCTCAGTCTGACTAAATTAGAGGAATGTCATTTACATTGGTGCAAGCATTAGATGGTACTTAGTTAATTTAGAATGTACTTGTGTGTTCTCAATGGCATGGGTAATGAGGCATGAAAGCACAAAACAGTTGAGGGTAGAAGGGACCACTGTGTTATCGTCTAGTCTAGTGCACACACCCATGCACCACCATTCGAAAATCTTTTCAAAGTGGATATGCAACATTTTGAGCTACTTGTCATCTTTGTACTGCTTTTGAATTACGTGCACATAAACCATCACCACAACTTTGAAGTGTTACTAGGACTCAAGAGTCCCCAGACACGAGCTAAGTTAATTCTTTCACACATACACAGAATATGGAACCCTTAAGGCTGAGGCTTTGATGAGTCCTTCCCAATGTCCCTAAAGCCCAATTTGGGCTTTAGAAATCAGTAGAGACTAAGAGTCTTTTTTGACCAGTTCCTTATTCTAGTGGCAATGCAGTATACATAAATATTTTATGTGTTTGAAAGTAAGAAAGCACTTCCTTCTAAAAAGAAGTAAAGACCCACATGTAATTTGAAAGGGCTACGACTATTCATGGTAGCAAGAGAACTGCTCTCTAGATTCAGTGAATGCATGCATACATTCAGTTTCCTGGTTTGCAAAGAAGTAAGGCCTCTTCTAATTACAGTACTTTACTGGTTTTGCAGGTGTGGCAGGGATTCTTGTTTGTTTTGGTTGGTGTGGTTTCTTGAGGCTGAGGGTGGGGGGGAGGGTTAGTTAGGATTCTTTTTTCAGGTTTTTTTGGTTTGGTTTTTGGGGGTTTTGGTGGAGTGGGGGTTGGTTGGTTTTGTTTTATTGGTTTGCTCTTGTTTTTCGGTGCATAACATACGTGCAATTATGCACCTGGAATGAATAGCAGGTTTGTTCTCTGCCTTCACAAGATTACTTTTATAAATGGGCAAGTATTTGATAGATTCAAATTGAATTTTTTTAGTACTGTGACAGTCAACTGAATAAATATTTAAACAGTACTTACGAGGTCAGGGAATGTATAACATTACTGCCTCACTAGTTACATATGGTTAAGGTTGCTACATATATTTTCTGCTGTTCTTAGTCTGTATGACCAGTAAAGGCTAGCTTGAACATGTTTTCCTAAAGGTGTGGGTCTTCAACTCATGCTTGCAGATGCAAGGGCTTTTTCAGAGCTGTTGGCTTATTCTGCATTTGAAATATATAACCCTTTTGATTTTGATTTGATTTTCAACATATATACATATATAGGTATATATATTTGTAATTTCTACTGTAAATTTTCAGGGATTTGAAATACTGAGTATAAGGAATTTAAAGTAATGGAATCATAAAAGGCAGGGGAAGGAAAAATCCCATCAGTAACTGATAAGGTATTTCAGAATAATTTCTGTTGCTTTCTGTCTATGAAAACGAGTATCACATTATTTTCATTGTTAACAATTCAATGTCACGGTTCATAGGCACAGTGCTTGCTTATTCTGTTAAAGCACTGTTTTCTCAGATAGGCTTAATCTGTTTTTGTGAAGGACTAAATTATTCCCTGGAAACCTGATATTAACAATAGTGGAAGGCTCAAGAGATTATGCAGCAAATATCTGTACTTGCATGCAGGTTAGAAAGTATTTTTACTCATATTAGTTCAGCACAGCAGCTTCACCAGCCTGTATACTGCTTAGCTGCTCCACTTTGTTGCTGACCTGTAACTGACTGACTTCTAATTGCTACTGGAAACTGTGGTACTAGCATCTGACTTAAAGAGAAAATTGAGATAATTTTCTGCATATTTATTTATAGCTCTATTAGGTATTATGTAAATAACATTTACATAAATAGAAACTGTTATATAAAGGTTTTATTCAGAGTGTTATCAATCTGGAATGTCAGTTTAATTGTCTTTGAATGGTAGCTAACTGCTTTGTAATTTAATAAGAGTGTATTGTTAAGACTGTTGCTACATTTGTGATCAAACACTTTGCCATTGGTCTTAAATGCTGATGTATTACCATTGTTTTCAATGTCATATGATAGCATGTATGGTTTGTATTTTAGATATGACATCCAAATAGAAACAGTCCTATCACATCTGAAACTGTTTTAAGTACTATTTATCACCTTTGTGAAGAAGAAACTTGATTTATTCCTTCATCTGTAATAAACTGTAAATTTGATCCCACCCATTTCTTTAACACACACAGGACTAATTACTTTCAAATTCAGAAAGTAAAAAGACAAGAAATCAGGATATAGCACAGAGCATTGCTTTTTCTATTTGAGTTTTCTGAAATGCTGTATCATACCTATGAGATTGCTGTTTGTGTCTTAAGATTTACCCATCTTTGACAAAAGCCATAATCTAGCATTGGTTTATGTTTTTTCCAGGAATCTTTCAGACTTTTGGAGACCTGCTTCAGTTGGAGAACTTTACTCTGTAAACTAACACTACAAAATAGTTTTCCTCCCTTTCTGGCTATTTATATATTCTTACTGTCACCAAGACCTTGCAATTCCTTTTGAAAAATCAGTCATCTTTCCTGAAGTATCAAAGCTATTCTCGTAAGAGCTACACCCTTCTTGTGATTTAAATGCATTCCTAGCCACCTTGACAACACTAGGGAAAAAATCTTAAATCCATGAAAGCCAAGAATTCGTCTCCATTTGGGATTAAGACTTAATTCTGTGATCAGGCATCCCAGAAATAACAGCCACACAAACGTCAAGTACTGCAGTCTGAAACCAACATTATCCAGGCTGCATCGTGCACTTCTTCACTTTAGAATGCATAATAAGGAAGAGTAAAGCAAGGTTATTTATTTGTTTGTTTGTTTAGATTTTATTTTACATCTTAGGAAAAAAGATACTGGCTCCAATGCAATTAATATTCTCATATGGCCATTACAGTTAGTACATCAGGTTAAAAGAACACAGGAAAACTGAAGAAATAAAAGTAATTCATGATGCTTACTATAAAATCCTGAAATTCTTTGGGATGCTAAGGCGGCCATAACCTAGTTCGTTAACATACACGCAGCACTCGATATGCCTCTCGCTGTAAGCAGGAAGACTTCTAATATCAGCAACCATGGAGCTGGCAAAGACAAAACCTGCAATTACAAAATGAAGGGAATAAATGCAAGTTAAGTAGGAAAAAGTAAATTGTGTCCAAATTAAGTAAGAGGGATGCAGTTTTCGCGTTAGATCTGTGCATGGTTCCAACTAACACCGTACCTCTGCCAGAAGGAGAGAGAGAGAGTATGTGATTTTAAGTCAGTCTGATAAACGCTAGTGCATTTTTCATCATAATAATTACAGGAATATTCTTAACGAACAGAACTTGCCAAAACCTCGGGTACGAGTCGGAAGCGGCGTAACCCGAGAGGCAGCGAGATTGCCCAGCAGCCGCGTCTCGGCTGTGGGGAAGCGCCGAGAGCCGCGCCCGGGCGCCTCTGCAGGGGCTCCGAGCAGCGCCGGGCAGCGGGAGCGCGGCGCCGCGGAATGATGACGTCGGGATGCGGCGGCGGGCAGTGATGACGTCGGGATGCGGCGGCGGGCAGTGATGACGTCAGGGTGCGGCGGCGGGTAGTGATGACGTCGGGATGCGCCGGATGCCGCCTGATGGTGAGAGCGGCGGGTCCGGGAGCGCCTTCTCTCCGGTGCCGGCGGTTCGCCCGGCGCGGGCTCGGCCCAGCCCTCCCCTCCCTTCAGCGCCGCGTGGTTGTGACGCCCTGGTCTCGTCTTGAGGGTGACCCTTCTGTCGTGGGTGCCTGCAGACTGTGGCGTGGGCTGCGGAAGTGCTGAGAGCCGGTCCTGCCGTGGGAGCGATGGCCGCAGGGAAGCACCCGGCCGTGCTGGGCTCCAGGAGTCCGCGCAAGGCGTGGCGACTGCCCGCCGACGGACACCCCGCGCCGGGCTGCTACCTGAGGTGAGCGACGCGGAGCTGTCGGCAGCAGCGGCGCTGACTCTGCCGTCCCGCCGTGCTTTTGCGTGTGGAGGTATATTGGGAGCGGGCGCGGGGAGCGGATGGGGCTGGCTGTGTAACACCTGGAAAAGAGGCTCGAGCACCGGTTTCAGCGGCCTCACAGCAGCCCTCAATTTCAGTATTAGGTTCCCGTATTGAGTACAACAAACGCCTTGGGGCACATGGAGTTTTTATTCGTAGCCGGCCTATTAGAATTTTTTACTTGGTTTAAGGAGAACACACGCGCGTTTGAACAGCAACTATATTCACTGCTGTATGTGCCAAAGAAAGCTGGTAAGTGCTGTCTGCAATAGAAGTTACTGTAATGAACTTGTGACTTAATAGGAGCAGCTGCTTCTGTGCACTTGACATCCAGAACCTTCTTGTGTGTTCTACCAACAATTGCATGCCATGTGCAGCCTTTTATAGTGATGACTGCACTTTTCTGTACTCCTACGTACACCTAAGAGATGTCCTCTGTGTTCTTATTCTATGATGGTAAAGTGGTAATTTTCTGTATATGGTAAATTTCTGTACAGAAATAAACATGCTATTGAATCCCACTCAGATACCTCAGTTCTTTCAGTTTGGGAGTACTGTGAAATTCAGACAGTTGTCTAATGAATTAGACCTTGAGAGGAAATAAATAAATAAATGTTATTTTTTAACTGTTTACCTGATGTTTATCTTGTTAATCAATGGTCCCAGGTCACTGAATGAACTTGAGATGTCACAGGATAGTATAAGTGCATACAGAATGTAGTTCAGGAGGTGGTATTCAATTTCACAGTTAAGTCTCAGTGGAAATAAACTGAGAAAAAAGGGTTGGGGGGAAATGCAGCTGGATTTAAACAATGTGTTTAGGACAATGTGGCACAGACACGTCAGAACTGATGCTAGACCTGCACAAGCTCAGGCCTTTACATGGGCCAAATAGGAATATGACTAATGTATCCTCCAGCACAGTTTGTCTCTGTATACATGTTTTAAAAACTAACTAGTTGCATGCTTTGTATTTAAAATAGTTCAGGGCAAAGATATGAGTAAATTATATCAGTAGCTAGCTTATCACTCTGCTTATGAGCTTTGTTTTTTTCCTTTTATCAGAATAATCCATGAGTAAATTCTAAGACAGTGTTTATTTGCTGTAATAGGTTTAAAACTTAAACTAACTCCTACCTTATTGGACTCAGAATTTGAAAGTGTTGATCTAAAACAAGAAATATGTTAACATTCATAATGAATGCTGACGTTCACTGGCCACACGCAATTTACTTTTAAGTCTTCTGTGGGACAAATGATAGTTCAGGGTGTATGCAAATGCTTAGTCCTAACCTAAAGAATATCTTTAAAATGCACTTGGTTTCTTCAGTCTGTGTTTTAACATGCCATTTGGAATACTTGTGTACCAGTAATAAAGATGTGATTCGTACCTTATTTTCTGAACGGAACTAATACAGTATTTTGATGTATCACAGGTAAATTTTTCCATAACCTTATGGAGAAAAAGGACTTTGAAGCATGGCTTGATAACATTTCTATTGCATTTCTTTCTCTGACGGACTTGCAGAAAAATGAAACTCTGGATCACCTGATTAGCTTGAGTGGAGCAGTCCAGCTCAGGCACCTCTCCAATAATCTAGAGATTCTCCTCAAGAGGGACTTCCTCAAACTTCTTCCATTGGAACTTAGTTTTTATCTGTTAAAATGGCTTGATCCGCAGACCTTACTCACATGTTGCCTCGTCTCTAAGCAGTGGAACAAGGTTATAAGTGCCTGTACAGAGGTGTGGCAGACTGCATGTAAGAATTTGGGTTGGCAGATAGATGACTCTGTTCAGGATCCTCTACACTGGAAGAAGGTTTACCTAAAAGCTATTTTAAGGATGAAGCAACTGAAGGACCATGAAGCCTTTGAGACATCCTCTTTAATTGGACACA
Organism: Turdus rufiventris; assembly: GCA_013186435.1. Taxonomy (NCBI): domain Eukaryota; kingdom Metazoa; phylum Chordata; class Aves; order Passeriformes; family Turdidae; genus Turdus; species Turdus rufiventris. Next base: position 37,877 of record PYHW01010578.1, read on the forward strand.
GTGCCAGAGTATATGCACTTTACTATAAAGACGGACTTCTGTGTACAGGTAGGAAGGACAGACAACTTGGGAGTCTTAAAATTCTTTGTCTTCTCTTCCCCCTCATAAGATTAATGACAATTTGTTTTTCTTTTACCAGACAAATTATTTTCATAGTGCAAATACAGGTGATGATTCTAAATTAATTACTTTTTCAATTACTGAAACACCTGGTGTACTAATAAACCCATGAATCACTTTAATAAGAACACAAGGAGACAGGTGTCTTTGTTAGATAAAGAAATAGTAACAGCAGGCATCATTGTCCCTGCCCATGGCTGGGTGGTTGGAACGAAATGATTTTTAAGGGCCCTTCCAATCCAGATTTTTTCTATGCTTTTGATCATGCTGTTACTATAAGTAAACCCATTTGAGAAGTACAGATATGTTAGCTATCCTTTTAGACGATGACAGCTTTTAATTAAAAGGACTTTGGGCTGTGAGAGAACTTCAGTCTCCCAAAGTGTGGAACAAAAACACATATCTTCTTCCTTGAAACAAGGCCGTAAGCACTTTCAGTTCTTAACATAAGTGCTTTATTAAGTGCTGTAAAACTAGATTTAACCTTGTTACTAGTTGACTTGCACATAATTTCAGCTTCCTCCTTGAAGAGTACAGACTTCAAGATTTCAGTTTAAGTTACAGCCAGAACATATATGAAGCCTTAATATCAAAAAGAGTAACAACAGAGTTAAAATGAACTGCTGTCAGAGCATATTCCAAGGATTTTCCAGTCATTTGGAATGACAATGTTATACACTATAAGTTGGGAATATTGACTTCAGTTGCTCATTCGTTGGTACGTTAGGATGCTTACTAGAAGCCAACAACCACATTCTAGCCAGTCTTTCACTTACCTACTCAGCAGTGAATGTTATGCACAGAAAACAGCATTGTCAGAACTTTCTGATGACTTTTGTACTGAAACCCCTGGGAGAAGAAGCAGGTGTAAGGGTTTCATTTTGCTCTCCAAAGTTAGCAGTTTAAAAAAAAAGGAGCTTCAGATACAGATCTAAGAAAGTGGGCGGATATAGGGCCTGGTATTCATTTGTACTTCAAGATTTGGTAGACCCCCTTCCTTCCTGATAGAAAGTAAAGCTTGCAATATAGTCAGTGGCTCTGCATACCTGAGAGTGATGGGTCACAGGAAACTTTTATGCATCTGTTTCACAGTAGACACCGTTGGTCAGAGGTGGTGCCAAAATCTACCAATCTTGCAATTGTCCTGTACTTTTCTATTCTAGGATCAGATGACTTGTCTGCAAAACTGTGGGATGTAAGCACAGGTCAGTGTATATATGGTATCCAGACACACACTTGTGCTGCAGTGAAGTTTGATGAACAAAAGCTTGTAACAGGATCTTTCGATAATACAGTAGCCTGTTGGGAATGGAGCTCTGGGGCAAAGACACAGCATTTTAGAGGACATACTGGTGCAGGTATGTTGAAGTTTTAAAATTGTAATTTCACCAGTGAAGTAACATACATAATCATCAAACAAAATATAATTTAAGTTAGCTTTTTGCATGCTAGCTTTTTCAGTTTGTTCAGCCTCTGTTCTCTGTCACCTGAGTCACCTCAGTTCCCCTTGACAGGGGAAGTGACCAGAACAGATGCACACTTGTCCTCGAATATACCAAAGTTTAGCCATGCAGTGTTTTGCAATTGCATGGAAGTAACAATAATTGCCATGGTTATTCAGTAGCTTCAAGTAAAGAGGTGCAAATCTTAGGTAGCAGGGCGTACATGGCCATTGCCATTCTTTCTATTCCCAGACTGGACAAGAACTTAAAGCAAAGAGCAAAATAGGATCTGGGAATACATATTTGCATTGCCCTCATAATTAAATTCTTTGTTGTGTACTTAGAAATATCCTCAGCTCAGCTGTATTTTTTTTCCCTTTTATTTATAAAATGTACTGATTCTGTGGAGTTGTCTTACTAAAACCCTGGAAATAGGGACTAGCTTAAGCTGCACTTTGCCATAACCTAGCCATAAAGGAACTGCTGATATAAATGCTCTTAATTTGGGAAAAAAAATCCCCAGTAATTTTGCAATGTAAACTCAGGCATCCAGAGCAACAATCCATGTATACAGTTCAAGAACAATTAAAGATGCAATAGCATATGAATTTAGAAGCTGCTGAATTCATATAGAGGCTACTAGTGTCTCACAGAAAATGCATGCATAGAGACTGGTATTCCTTGTTTAGTTCCATCTCTGTTTGAAGTTTTTAGTGTGGATTACAATGATGAACTTGATATTCTGGTCAGTGGCTCTGCAGACTTCACTGTGAAAGTATGGGCCTTATCAACAGGAACGTGCCTGAATACCCTTACTGGACACACAGAATGGGTCACTAAGGTGGGAATATTGATTTGTAAATAATCTCACACATTTATTTCCACTAAATTTGTACCATGGTCTAAATTTTTATTTCCTAATCTTGCAGGTAGGTTTAGAATCTGAAGAACATGTGGAAATACTACAAAATAACATTTCAACAGAAAAAATATTTCAGCTATAATTAAACCTTTCAGATCATTGAAGATATTTCAATTCCAAAGCAGCTGAGCTAATATTAGGAAGCAGACTTTTGTTCAAAGACTGAATGAAAACTGATTCTGAAAGAGTATGGCTTTAAAAGTTACATTAATAAATCTATTGATCCTGATAACAAAAAACCTGAGCATAAAACAATATTTTTCTTCTGAAAAGAAGAAAGGTGGGGGGTGTGACTGTGACAGGTTAAGTATGTATGTTTGCTTTTTAATACAGTAAGTTGTCACTAGTAGGAACAAGAGTGTAATTTGCCATTGTACATGGGTACACTATGCAGGTGGTCAGTGAAGTGAAAAATGCAAATGCATATTTGTTTATTTAACAGCATCAACATAAATCATTACCATCCTTCAATTACAGGTCGTTTTGCAGAAGTGCAAAGTCAAATCTCTTATGCATAGTCCTGGGGATTATATTCTCCTAAGTGCAGATAAGTATGAAATCAAGGTATGTACCATATATCATGCATGTATTATTTTGGTACATTGGGAAACAAAAAGCTTGAGAACTTTGCTGAAGTTTACAAGTAATAGGAGGATTTAGTTTTTCCCCACATTTCCTGCTTTAGAGGCTGCATGCAGAACATGAAACGCTTTGGAAGCTAATTTTTCAATGTTCACCTTTAGCATTTAGTTTTAAATTATAGCCTTACAAGAATGGTAATGCAAAGAATCAGTGCTTTCAGGTCATGCTTGCTGTGCTAACTTGACAGTGAAGCAGCTAACTGCAAATACTGTTGCTGTTGGGGACCTTGGGCTTGGAGAGCGCTCTAACTCTGTGGCTATGGAAGTGCTTCATAATTGAAACACTGTTTCCCAATTGATTTATTTTTCTTTTCTTGTTATTCATTCTTTAAAGTACCCATTTTCACCGTGATTTTTTAGGTTAGAAACAAACAAGTGCTGCACCAATACTGCAAGACAAGTCACTTGTAGATCTGATGTTCCTAGCTGAAAGAGATAAATATTTCTAAAAAACCCTCATACACACATTCACCTGATGCTTAAAAAGAGACTGTGAAGCTTGCTCTATTTATGTAACAGTTTATAATGTGAATTTTTTATGGTGTTAAACTGTGTTTTAATTTTAGATTTGGCCTATTGGGAGGGAAATAAACTGCAAGTGCTTAAGAACATTGTCTGTTTCTGAAGACCGCAGCATCTCCCTACAGCCCAGACTGCACTTTGATGGTAAATACATAGTGTGCAGTTCAGCACTAGGATTATACCAGTGGGACTTTGCCAGCTATGATATTCTCAGGTAAAGCGTTCAGTTTAGGATTCAGTCTTCATTAAATAAATAAGAAGTAGATCATACTAATTTCAATAATTTACTTTAGATGTGGACCAAAAGAATCTTGATAAAAATTCTGTAAATATCTTGTTTTACACATTTCGAGTGGTTTAATTGTAATTCTGTCATCTGATAATATAAATTGTTTCATTACTCTCTTGGTTTGTGGGCACATGCTAGTTCTCTTCCATATTTTCATTCTGTAAGCTGAAGTGTTTCTGTATAAACTTAAACCAGACTGCAGTGCTGTAGTTGTGAATGTGAAAATGTAGGGGCCCAGGGGGTCCTTTGATGGGACAAGAAATTAAAAAGACTTTTTTCCTTTCTAGCACTACTGATCTGTCACTCCTGCTAATGCTGTGGAATGATAGTGAAATCTCTCAGACTGAAATAAGGGACTGTACATGATGGCATTCCATTTCCACAAAAGGAATCAGGCTATATGAGTTTGAAATGGTGTCATCAAACATAGTAACTTACTAAAGGAAAAAAAAATGCACTTTTAGAACTGCTAGCAAACTCTTCAATTCAAATAGCCTGAATATTTGTGGATATTTGAATGCTCTCCGGAAGTGCTTCTTACCAGTAGGAATAACTGTAATTTCACTTCTTAGTTTACCCTCCCATCTTTCAAAACAGAAAAATGGTCTCTTACTGCTGAGAGTAGGTTTTCATTCCCACATATTTTTGTGCCTCATTTTTTTGCTTTATGTAATGCTGTGATCAAATGTAAAGGCAGTTGTGGAAGACTCAACTCTTCAGTTTCTGTTCCAAGTTTTATTTATTAAGGGAAGACATCATAAAGGTGTTGGGGAACTAAAAAATACTTTTATTTCTCCCCATGCTTAATTTAATATAAAACATCAGTAAAACAGCATTCTAAGGACCAGTCTTTGATGATTTATCTAACCTGCTTATCACAACAAGGCATGGCTGTTTTACTTCTGCTTTTTTTAGAAGCGTGATCAAAAGAATAATAACAACTTTTTCCTCTTAGTCTAAAGATATTGAGGCATGAAATACATATGGAAATTTACTGTAAAACACAAGTGCATTTGCTCTTTTGTTTGTATGTGGAAATGGCTCTTTTTTACTTGTGCTCTGCAGAATAATCCCTTTCAAACCTTTGCCTTTACTTATGTTCAGATGGGTCTGTCCTGAATGCACAAAGATTTGCATCCAGTTCTTTCTAAATTATTTCAGAATGATGAGTTTAGGCACATTTTCTGTAGACACACAGGATTTGGTTTAGTAATTCAAGCTCATGAGTACATTGTAAGGGAGATTCTAACACTGTTTTCTTGTCTTCTAGGGTTATCAAACCTCCAGACTTCTCAAATGTGTCCTTGCTGGGCTTTGGAGAGATATTTGCTCTACTGTTTGACAACAGATACCTGTATATAATGGACTTGAGGACAGAAAAACTGATAAGCCGCTGGCCTTTACCAGAATATAGAAAGTCAAAGAGAGGTTCAAGCTTTTTGGCTGGTGAAATATCTTGGTTAAATGGACTAAATGGCCAAAATGATACGGGCTTGGTTTTTGCCACCAGTATGCCAGACCATAGTATCCACTTGGTATTATGGAAAGAACATGGCTGAAAAGTTCACACATACAGAATCTTCAGGAATATATGGCCTATCAGCAGTGTGTCCATAAAACAAGACTTTGCATGAACCAAAGTTGCACACCCAATGGTATCATCATGCAATGCACAATCATTTACTTTTATTTTGGCATTTGGGAATGGGTTGTTTTGGACATAATGCAATGCAGCATGCTAGCAGTATTCACCACAAATTTTTGTCTACATTCATGTTTAAATATACCTATTTGGGCTCTGAAGTATAGCTTGTAATGTTTAAACTGTTCAAATCTGCTATCAAATCTGAAATTAAGTTGTGCTTGAGCTGACTTCTGACCTATTTTTTGTTGCTGAAACAGAAGGCGAAGGTAGGCTTTTGTACATGTAACAGCAAATACTGGTTACAGTGCATGGCTGCTTAACAAAAATGAGAAAATAGCAAACCCTTTCTCTCTCCAGAATCTTTCTCTTCAAAATGTTTTTCCATATGATAGCTTTAAATACTTAGCCTTTGAAACAGAATCAATGAGTCATTTAACAATACTTGTCCACGTACTTTTGTGCTATTTGACACGTACATAAAAGTTCTATCTACAGTATCACTTGCTTTAGAAATGCTTTAGATTGGACTTCCTTCCTTCCTCCCTCTCACCTCAATGTCAATTTTTTTTTTTGGTGATTTTTTTCTTCCCACTATTCAAGGAGACCTGATTTCATACTTAATTCTGAATGAAGGCCAAGATTCCCAAATGTATGTGGTATGAATTATACCAATGAGGGGCAGTTTTCACATGCAAGAATCAGTATTTGAGTGATGCCATAGGAGTTGCATAAAGTCACAGTAAAGCAGTCTCTTAAATACAGGGCCAGACTCTTAAGCACACAGTTTTTCCACCTTTACTTACACCAATTTACTTTGAAAAATGTTGTTTGCACTCAAGGATTTTATCAACTGGAAGCCAAATTCACAACTCTCAATTCAGACTGCACTGTGTGGGGCATAAATGAGCTTACAAAAGTGAGCTTTTGTTGTCTCACTCCAAAGTGATGAACGCTTCCATGAAAAAGAAAATTTTCAATAACTTGTCTCAAAACCCAGTTCTCATCATTCCTAATGCAGGAGTAACATAAAGTATCATTATGATGTGTGCAGTAACTCAGCTTCTTCTTCTGGAGGCACCTATACAGCACTGCATTAACTCTGAAAGATTCAATAGAGGTGCCAGAAATGTCTTTGTTTCCAAATCAGCAAAACAGGAAAACTTGGCCAACTACTTTGTATTACTGACCTTGATCATTCGGAGTCCACACAGAGGTGGAGTGCAAGATGGCTGAGAAACTGAGACCCAAGCTGAGCCTTCCAGAAAGAATGGTGGGAAAAGGGAAGGTAGTGGGCATGGAATGGGGAGGCACTGCTACTGTCTCGTTAACTAGTAAGCTGTAAAGAAAACAATGTCAGACTCGGTTTGGCATCTTGCAGCAAGAAATGGTAAATGGTTCTTGTAATGAGAAATCCTCCACAGTGAGGTTAGTTTAAGACTGAAACCAGCTGCCCAGCCTTCCTAGACTTAAGTCCTGAGCGCGTCATGCTATAAGCAGGGAGTTGGACTTTCAGATGCCTCTTCTAAACAATGAGTCTGAAATTCTAAGTGGACCTATTACCACACAAGATTGTATGACTGACAGCAGCAGGCATCTCAGATACTAATATAGCTGTGAGTTTGTTTATACAGACTGGGAGATGCTGCAGTCACTGTGAAGCAAAATTCCCTTTGGCCATCTGCTAGTAATACTAATCCACTAATGACAGAGCTCTCTAAGGGCACAGGTATGTGCCACCAGCAAGTAGATAAAGGAATGAAAGCATGACATTAATGCAGAAATTTTAAAAAGCATACTTGCTCTCACACACACTTCTCCCTGTCAGACACCAAAGTGTCAGGCTATTGCTGCCTTCAGATGCGCCTTCAGTAGGAAGGTTCTAATATATTGCCACAACATATGCAATGCATGTCGTTCTGGGAGCTTACCAAACAACAGCTGAAATTGTAAAACTAAAACTGTGAAATGGAAGTGAGCAAATGGTTTTTATGTTTGCTTTCGTTTCCATCTGACCTTCAGCTAAAGTCACTACTTAGCACTATTTCCACATAGAGGTTGGAAAAAATGCAGCTTCTGTACCCTTACACCTACCAAGAATTCTACTTACCCATCACATAAAGGACTAAAATCCAACTTGTGTCTAAATTTCATGAAACATTTTCCTATGAGGCTTCAAGACGCCAGAAAAAAAACCCCAACAAACGATTACATTTCATAAAAGTTGTTTGGCCATCTATTTTTACCTCCTCAAAATAGGTTCTTTTCAGTTCACAAAAGTATCTTTTTCTTTGAGATCAATCTGTATCCCTTGCCTCTATTAAAGCTTTCCAATACAACTCAGCACTTAACCACTTTAGTAATTCAGATCAGGTGCAATCACTCGTCTCAAACATACATGTCTCTAAAGCCCAGTTGAACAAGACATGTTTTATCTGCAAAACTCCCAACTGCTGTGCTTAGTATTACAATTCATCACATCTTTAACATACGCTATTTCCAAGAACATAAGGGGTAATTTTTTTTACAATGGAAAGGAAGATTGTGCTCAATTACTTGTTTACCTTTTACTCAAATTGATTCATATAAATTTGGTACCCAGTTACATACAAACTGAAAGAATTAAGCAATGCTACCTTTAATATTAATGACTGTATTTGTACTTTTTGTACATAGGCTGAAAACTCTTTTGCATTATTTGAATCAGTTGACAAATACTGATTTTTATTATTGTTTTAACTGAAAACAAATTGTACATTTCCCAGAAAAAATACTGCAATCTGCATTGTCCCTTGATATCATTAAATGATTCGTGGCTTTGCTATAGATTCCCTTAATAATTACAGCAAAATGTAAATTCCATGTGGAAATCAACTTCATGTGATCTTTAAATTATATCCTCTGTCTTCCCACAGTAGAGGTAAGGGCTCCACTTTCACTCTTTATAACCAAGGCTTCACTTTTGAGGTCGCAGCATGGTTTGAGATAGCACCTTGTTAACATTCATGATTAATGATGAGTTATATCTCCACAGTGTTGTGTCCCTGATGAGAGATTCTCTGGGAAGGTCTCTTTGAAGGGCCTTCCGACAGTGGTAAATTAGGGCAACATCCATAGGAACATTCACACTGTTCCCATAAGCATGTAGGACAGAATGGACTGAAGTCTGAATCACCTTTCGTGGATCAACTATCATTTTCCTGGGATTGATTACATCTTTCCTGTCAGGCTCTCTGTATACATGCTGTAATATGTTAACACCTGGCACAGTATTCCAAGATGAAATGTTGAACATGTGAGAAGATACAGTTTCTGGGAAGATATGGTTCTCAAAGAGGAAAACACCAGTCTCTGGGTTTTGTTCCTGAAGACTGTTCATCATTGTTTTCCAGTTTGGGTGTTTAAGGGGAAGAATTATTTCATCGGCATCATTGAGGACAACAAACTTGCTCCTTTCCATGTTACGGTATATACAGTCATTTAGAGCTGTGATTTGTCCATAGTAGCCAATGTGCATTCCATCTTGCATGAAGTGCCATTTGGAAGAAACCCTGAGGTATGAGTTTATTGGCCAGGGAATTATCTCGACAGTTCCTTCTTCTATATAAAACTTCAAGACTTTCTCCATCAGATGGCTGCAGTTGTTCTTATAGATCACCACTTTCTGTACTCCAAGAATCTTGTACATTTCCATACTCTGTATAAACTGCAAGACATTGTTGTAGTTTCCAAACATGGCAGAAATGCACACAGTGAAGTCAACAGAAAAGGTCTCAGCCTTGCGGTTTTTAATTTCAAACCTTGGCAGCTGGTCAATATTTCCATGTGGAAACTGATGAATTGATACATGTGTTGGATCACAATTTTCAGGTTCCAAACAAACTATATCTGCTGCACCATAAGGGAATCCAAATCTATCTGAGTGGACATCAATTTTTGCTTTTGATACATATATCTTCCCATTGGGCTGACAGCAGAACCAGCAGTACAGTTGTTTTACATCTTCATGGTGAACAATCCCAATCAGACGAGTGATTTTGCTTTCTCTGTCATCAAAGTATGGGGATATAATAAAAGTTTTATTACCTTTTAATGCTGTTATTGTGCTGTTGGCAATTTTCCCTCTACATCTTCTACCTTCTTGAATTATTTGTGGGCGAAGAGAAAGTCTCTGTAACCTCAGATAAGAAGCTGTGAGCATTGAAGTTACAATAATAATGCACACGGCAGCAGCAAAGTAAGATTTTTTCCCAGCACACAACATTTTGTACGTATCTAAATATGCATGCAAATTTCTTTGTTCTTGTACTTTATGCTGCCATGTCTGCAGAAGAGAAAAAACATAGTATGAGATAATACTGACCCATGATCATTGCTCAAGAATTTCACAAACAAGATGGG
>PYHW01010578.1:47905-65914 GCA_013186435.1 Turdus rufiventris
GTGTACAATACTGCATGCAACACTCTGAATGCCTCTATTTGTCAGATGTGTGGAGCACTTCCTGCACATGGAGGGTTCTGTAGAATAATATAACAGAGGTCCATATACAGCAATACAAGGAGTATTTAATTTTCAATAATTCAAATTTTAGAATATCTAATTTAATAACTAGGCAGTAATTCGCAAAGCAAAGCAAAGCTTTTCTCTTTCTTCCACCTATACAGTGTGTATGCAAATTATGCTTAAAAAACCAACCTCTACCAGATTTTTCACAGACAAGCTAGAGGCAGATAAATTAAATGCATATAGAATTAATCAAGTTCATAATAAACATGCCAACAGGGGATTACATGTGACGGTCCAGATAGAATCACTAATGAATTTCCTAACTTGCAGATCACCACAGATGAGACCATACAGAGGAAAGTAATTTCATACAGTCCAGCAGAAGGCAGGTGAAATCCATGCAGGTATAAAAGTCAGTCTCAGTTAGCCACTCTGTACAAGGCAGGAGTTGCAGGAAAGGTCACCTCATATTAATGCTTACTAGAGATCTGGGTCTCCTCACACTGCATTGATGCTGGCTCAGCTCCTGGCACAATTTGGGGGTTAGGGCTAAAATCTCTTGCTGCTACAGGAACAGGTAGGCAGTCCTGAGTGCCTGGACGACTCAAGTCTTCAGCAGCACTTGTGCTAGCAAGTGTTAATGCCTGAGTGGGATTTTATGGCATTCACAAGCACTAATTTCTGCAAATAGAGCCTAGATAAATTTTCTCTACAAATTCATCTTTAGGTATTCAGATATGATTCATAAACAGGAAAGTGACAGTAGTCCCGTCAAAGGCCTGCTTGTACCACAGAGATTCTTGGGAAAGAAGTGTCCCAGATTAATTAAATTAATGTCAGATCAGAGAACTGGATTGGTAGAAGAGAGTTTCCCCAGCTGCCAGCAGGAAGTGTGGAGTAAAATGCCAAGATGGAATGAACTGATGCTATTGCACAAGATGACAAAAATGTTTCTAGCAGGCAAAAAGTAATTGCCTGTGCATTCAAAATAATATACAATATTTTCACAATTGCTCTTTCATGAAAAAGTTAATTAGGGAGAACCACAGTCACAACACATCCCTGAAAAGGTCCCATATGCCAAGGCAGATGTGATTTATAGCAGCCTTTGCTAGCTACCAAGAAAATGCTTTTCAGACAAGAATAATCATAGGGGCAACAAAAATCTCACTACATCATACTAGGCACAATGCAGAAGAGGAGCAGCAGAAAACACTGACTCTTCTGTATCTGAAATGGAGAGTCCGCCCCATAAGCCCTTAAAATTGAGAGCAAAATGGCATATACATAGTCAGAGTCTGCTATTGCCATACAACTTCCAGCTGGAGATTTGTGGCTGAAAACGACTCAAACTTTTTACGAGACATTCTGAAGTATGAGTTTCCCCCAAACATTCTTATTCCAAGGATGTTACATATTTTAGCATTCTTACAACATAGAGAAGGTCACATTTAACATTCTTCCCCATGGTTTTATCTATTTACAACTAAAAATATTGTTCTGTCTTACAGAATAAATATTTTTAATTGAAGAAATATCAAACCATGTCAACAGTAAATAACAAAATTAATTTGCTACTGTTCTTTCTTCTGCTTTTGCTAGCAATAAATAGTAACAAGAATTTTTTTTTTCAATTGTGTTTTGAACAGTGAACAGTGGAAAGGAAAAAGTATTTTTTAAAGCAGATAGCCAAGTGAAGTTTTGTTCAGTTCATCATTCATCTTTTGCTAAGTTATTTTGCTAAAATAATCAACTAATTATTTTAAACAGATAAACACTTAAATACTTTTAAGGAAAATTGCAATAATTGTCCACTACAGAACAATACTGAGAGGAAAAAAAAAAAGGTACAATACCTAAGAACCTTCCTGGCACATTTTATTTCTCATAGCTGTTGCTCTTTTAATGTTAGCAACAGCAGCCACACCTACCAGAAAAACAAGTTTTCCTTCTCTTGAGCAAAGCACACAGCTGTGTTGCAAGAACTTAATTTAAATTACAAATGAGTATGGAGTTGTTGAAGCAAATCGAACATTTTTCATGGATTTTTTTTAAGGCTACTTAAGTTTTCTTCTGAAAATTAATCTTGCATGTTGATATAAACTCAGTTCACATACATACTTAAAAAGAACTAGAAACATACACTCTATATATATATATTTGTATTTCTTGGACAAATGTTTTTAATAACATGCTATAGGCCTAGTTAGAAACACATAGATACAGAATCTGATTAGGAACTGTGAGTGAGTGTTGAAACAACAGCGAGTTCTAGAAGCTGAGAAAAAGAGCAAAATCAAGAGCTCAACAAAAAACATGAGAACACCAAATCTTAAAGAAAAGAAATATGTAATTATTTGACAAGTGAAATTCATGGTTTCCCCAACAAGACTCATTAACTGTGCTCTCTGAGATAAACAGCACAAATAAAATGCATTAAGTCAGTGTAATTAAAAACACTGCATTTATATTTCCTCACTATAGAGAAGGCAAAATGCCAAGGTTTAACTTCAAAAGTATGCTTTCAGTGTATTTAAATGAGTTTCTTTTATAGTAACAATTCATTTTGATTTTGTATTTTTTAATTCCAATAGATATGCAAATAAAGATGACACAAATTATGTAGATTTGCTTTAATACTAAATTTAGCTAATGGTAACAATGGCTACTTTGCAGTATTCCACTTAACTGTAAACAGGCTTTCTTCCTCCCCACAACCCTGACAGACTGCAGTAATACCTCCTCGTCTTCATATTCAGTACCTTTTTATTTAACAAAACAGTTGAATGAAAGCTAAACCCATGTCATAAGAAAATCTTCCTTCACCAATCGTTTCTGTGCAGTTGGCCCAATTTCCATTACTCTCCAGCACAGAAGAAATATCAGCAATCTTACAGAAATATCTGTACCTTATCCATTTGTATGTGGCAAGTAACAAGCCCTCATCGTTGGAAATTTTCTTTCTTAATGCATGCTAGGATTACATTTTTTGGAGATGCAACATATTGCACAGACACATCTGAGCTTGTCATCAGCAACAATTAAGACATCTTCCCAGTGAGTCAAGCAAGTGCAGTTACACAATATGTTTTCTTCTGCAGCAAGGTCATAATAAAGAGCTCCTGTCACAGTCAGAATTGTTGAATGGTTTGGGTTGGACAGGACTTTTAAATATCATCTAGTTCCAATCCCCTTGCTGTAGGTAAGACATCTTTCACTACACTGAGCTGCTTGAATTAATGATGTATCTCCTTACTTCGTTGGTCACAGTCCTTCTAAAATTTACTCTAAAACCTTGTATGGGACCAAAAATGCACTGACAAACTTTCATATATTTAAATAATCTTTTTTTCCCCCGTCCTAAACCAAGGATCACTCATGCTTTAGCCACATTGTACCACTATGCTCACATTTATTAATCTCTCATTATACATTCTTTCAATAGCTTGTCTTTTTAGAATTTTGAAATGGAATTTTTTTATCACCTTCGAATCAGATGCTGTTTTTACCTTTGTTGTCCAACTTCTACTGTCTACTTGCTCTTTTCCAACATCTTTCTAAAACTATCCACAACTAGCACTGTCCTTACTAAAAGCTGGTACCAATCACTAATTTAGTTCAAGAGTCATTGCTGGGTAATAATTAATCTCCTTCACATTAATCCTCTCTGCATTGGGGCCATCCCTTGTAAATTGTTTTGTTCACATAGAGATGGCTGAAAACTTTTTATGGCGCTCATTTCAGTATCTTGACAATGTCCACATTGCATTAAATTTCTCATAACTCTCATCTTATTACTTTATCTCCCAGTCTAGGGTAAGGATAGAGGGCAACTGACAAAAGGTGACTAACAAGTTTCAGTTTCTAATATTAAGTATTAGCTTCAGCAGTGTAAGAACTAAAATATTACACTAAAATACTACACTAAAAAACTTAAAACTGTCTATTTCTATTCTAGATACAAAGACAGTAAGCCAGAACAATATACAGCGTTGTCATACAACTGTCAATATAGAGTTGCTGTACATATTTTGTGCTGACAAAATAACTGACAAACCACATACTTCCCCTGTATATACTCTGAAACTTCTCCATTATAATCTGCTATGTATAATCTCCATTATAATCCCTAAACCAAACTCCTCCTATTGTAACCATTTCAACTTTGTGTCCTTTCAAAAATCAAACAGATTGTACAAAATAAAAACTGCATGACACATAAAAGACTGTTATTTCAACTTTTTTGCTTTCACACTGTACTTTTTTTGCTAGGACCGAGTTAATTTTCTTCCTAGTTGCTAGCCGGATGTTGCAGTTTGTGACCAAAGCCAGTGCTTCAAACACACCGATGTTTAGCTGTCACTGAACTGTACTTAGGCAGAGTCAAGGCTGTCTGTTTCTCCTGTAGCTCCCATCCCAGGAGCTGAGTGGCACAAGTAGTTTGCATGGAACACAGCTGGGACTGCTGAACCGAACCAACCAAAGGCCTATTCCATAGCACATGATGCCCTGCTCAGCCATTTAAACTGGGGTAAGAAGGAGACGGGGCGGGGGGAAACACACGCGACATGACACTATACGGCTTCCTGAGTCACTGCTAAACCTCATGCTTTCCTGGAAATGGCTAGAAACATGCCTGCTAGGAGAACATAAAGAACGGATTACACATTCTATTTTGCATGCAGCTTTGCTTACCTTTTAACTGTCTTCATCTCAGGGAAAACCCATAGGATTTACCACGTTTGCCTTTCTGATTCTGTCCCCATACTGCAAGAGGAAGGGTGAGGGCTGACCTGCCTGCCAGGATTAAGCCACAATACGCACTGAAACTATGTTTTGGAGAAGTTTTGCATTCTTCAAATCTAAAGTTAAACTCCACCCTTAGTACGAATTCAGACAGAGATTCAGAAAATCTGGTTTGGACAATTAACATGTACCTTTAACTTACCGTCAAGCGGTTAACCCCACTACCAGAAACTAATGCTACAGCTGATCACCATCCTCCTATTTCTTGAGTGGAAATAAAATCCCGAATCTGTCGCGCCTCTCTCGCCAGCGCTGCCAGGGAAAGGATCCCGAGCAGGTGCCTGCCCTGAGCCGCGGTCCCGGCAGGTTGGGCACGGCTGCTCGCAGCCGGCTCCGCTCCTGCGCTCCGGTCCCGGCAGGCTGGGCACGGCTGCTCGCAGCCGGCTCCGCTCCTGCGCTCCGGTCCCGGCAGGCTGGCCACGGCTGCTCGCAGCCGGCTCCGCTCCCTGCGCTCCGGTCCCGGCAGGCTGGGCACGGCTGCTCGCAGCCGGCTCCGCTCCCTGCCGCGGGATCCGCCCTTCCCCGGCGCTGCCGGGACCGTCGCTCCTCGTGCGCGGCTCCCTCTGCGCTACCGAGGCCGCAATCGCAGCGCGCCCCTTCAGCGCTCGCTGCCCTCACCTCTCGCCCAGGAAGGCGGCGATGGCCGCGGGGTCTCCCCCGCCCTGGCCGTTGCTCAGTGCCCCAGGCAGAGCCCAGGCCCAGCGTGCTCCGGATGGGGCCGCTGGCCGCTTGGAACATGTACCTTTAACTTACTCGCTGCGCACGGCGTCAGCAGCGGCGGAGCGCGGCCCCGGCTTGGACCGCAGGGCTCGCCCGCCCTGCCGCACATCCGGACAGCGTTGGGGCTGGGGCTCCGGAGCGCTGATTGACCGGGTCCACACGATGTGCCCCGGCGGGAACGCTCCCACAATGAACGGCATGGACGGCGCGAGTGCAAAAGAAGAACCTTAGCAGTGGTGCACTGTTCTCGAGGTCTCCGGATTCGACCCCGACGCTTAACTATCAAATTCACTTGTGTAAAACGGAGAAACACAAGCTAGCCATTCTATTTTCAAAATGCAAGTCACTTTTTAAAAAAAAGTACAGGGAAATTGATAAAAACACAATGACAAAAATCCAGTACTTTACTGGAGTCTTATCTACTTTCAGAGATAAATGTGATAGCTAAATAATTTCTACAATAAAATACAAGGTTGGCATTCATAAGAGTTCTGTGGTGGGATTTTCTTTTCTAGTGGCAAAGGCCGTAAGTTACAGGCCTTTGTCCAGTTACAGAGATCTCAAACATAGAGTATCTTTATTGCTGGGGAGAACACAGGAATAAAATGCTTATTAAAATTAAACGCTTTAAATTTTATTATTACATTTAAAATTGTAGCATACCCAACACAGTTCTCTGTTTCAGAGTCAAAGTTGTGTATCTCCAAAGGGATGTATCCTTGATGAAAGAGATGTCGCAGCAATTTCCTGCAAGACATGTAAACGGTGTTATTAGGCACTTCCCAACCATGTGCAAATATCTGTAGAAAACAGTGGACTGAGGCCTCAACCACCCTGTGTGGATCAAATAATTTTTTCCAATGTGAAGGTCTTTCCTAGATACATTGATCCAGTTCACAAATCAAATATATTTACTAATTCGCTCTTGTACAGTATGTAAAAGGGCCGCTGCCCTAAATTTCTGCCAAATATAAACTTGTGTGGAAATTTTAATGTGAGCTTTAAATTGTACCCTCTGCCTTCCCACAATACAGGTAGCGCTCCACTTTCTCTCCTTATAACCAATGTTTCACTTTTGAGCTTGCAGTAAAGTTTGAGATAGCCACGTTATGTCAACATACATGTAATAATGTATCAGAAAAATTAACAGTCAACTGTACAATTCAAATTGCAAATTGCATTTGTCTGTTTTATGAACTACTTAGAGAGAAAAACTCTCCATTATTAGGACTTGAGGGGGAGAAGAGAGCTAGCAGGGTAGAGGCCTCAGCAACCACGACCAAGTGCCTCAGCACTGTGACAAGTCAAGCAGAACTGGCCATGGCCAGGATCAACTCCCTTTGCCGTCTGAGATCACCCAGCACGGCTGTGGGGTGAGACAGGTCTAAAGCTGGGAGCAGGGACACTGGCCTGCCGAGCAGGACAAGTCAGGTGGCTGCAGGGGACCAAGGGGACAATGCTGCCCCAAAACTGAGGCTCCCTGCACTACAAGGTCTGTCAGACATGAGCCTGCTAGGGCAGAGCTCAGGCAGGGGCAGAGGGCCCAGAGCAGAGCTTCAATGGACTCCTGAGCCCATGATGGGGTGGAGGTGGGCTGCTCAGGGTCATTAGCAACCACAGAGCCCTGACAAAAGGTGCTTCCTGTTTAACTGAGGTACAAGAACTCGACATACATGCTTATAGGCCAGTTACTCAGGGAAAAAATACAAACCACCAAAGCTGCAAATTTGGAGGCTTTTCCAGTTTTATCCTAGAAATGTTGATTCTGTTGTATTTATACTACTGGATGGCTAGACACCGTGCTCTATAAAGTCTGTTCAATTATATTACCATTCATTCACAAATAAAACATGTATGCTGCCTTTGAGTGAAAACATTCCTTCTGCACCTCTACTATTCTTTTTCAGAGTATTTTATTGTCAACAGCATACATACCCTGCACATTTTACTTACAATCAAATGCTATTACTGTTGTAGTAAACAAACTTTTTTACATTAAAGTATTTAGTTAGCAAAACAATTATTATTATCAATGTAACAAACTGAAAAATGCAGCAACTTGATACAAGACTGAGGTAACAAAATACTTTGCCAAAAACCTAGATTCCAACGCCAGAGTTCTTACAGGTGAGACAGTTCACAAGAATTATAGAAAGAATCCTTTACACAAATGGCATGCAGTGGACTGCTGGAAAACACAGCCAAAAATAGTGCAACTGTTTCCACACAAAACAAACCAAAATGCTGAAATTGATTAACATTATAATGTGACAAGTCAATCTCAATTTGAAAACTAGTTTCTTTGCCTCATTTTAGTGCTATTTGGAAAAAACATGCATTTTGGCACTGAATTACATCAAAATTGCACATTTAATAAACTAATAATATTATCTACAGTTACTATATCTTCACAATTGTGAAAATAGTAATTATGACACAATGTTTACATGTTTTACGTACCTATTGCAGTTGTTCTCTTTGATGAAGGAAAACTTGTATGGTTTTTGATATTTTTTGTGAAACTGCTGTAATAATCAATAGTGATAGGCAACATACTGTATTTCAATAGCAGCTTTCAATGAACCATAGAAGTACCAGGTAATAGCAAATGGTACCAAATGGCATCATAACACCCGTAATCAGCAGCTACGACCTGTTTAATACTTAAAGACTGATTTTAAAACGGTTTAAGATGTTTTACTAGTATTCTTTCACTGCCATCAGTATTCTTTTATTGCCATCAATCCAAATTTCTCAATACTCTGCAGCAGTTTCATAATTGTGCTATACTGAAAGGACGTTTAATCTCATTGTTGACTAATCACAAAAATCCACAGGTGCATAATAATTCAGACTATATCACAGTCTAACAGTCTGAAGTCATTTACTGCTGACAGTATGTTACCACATTCAAAAGCTTCTACACCATCTCTAATGGCATTAGATGCTCTGCCCTTGCAGATAACCATGTTTTTCCTAGTTCAAAGCTGTCTTAAGTTAGCAAAAAAAGAGAAAAATTATACAAATATATTTTGCATTACCACTCTTTTCACACAGTTCCTCAGTTGTCAACTTTACATACACTTGCTCATGTCCCAGGATCTAAATGCAGTTGTCATCAGGAACTGGTCTTCTTGAAAAGCTGGTATGTGTTAGCTTTCAGGATTGTAACATGAATTTTTAAAAGAAAAAAATATTTACTTTTGACCTACAGTTGACAATACAGGTATTTTTGATCCTTGTTGTTAAAGAAGTTTCAAAATAAAAATGTTGAAAATCATGGAAGTCCACAGAATACATACTGCTAATGCCAGGGAGCTTGATCTAGTAGAGGTTCTGTTCATTTAAACTGACTTCCACAGTGTTCCTGGTTTGCAAGCTACAAGCTAACTTGCCAATTTCTCCTCTATGCAATCTTAGGAAAGTCAGAAGAGGTTTTCTGGTGATTGATGGAAGTCTGAATAATGATGCTATATGGCAAAAGAGCTTCAAACAGAAAAAGTGATGAATTTAACATATGAACAGAAAAAGATTCTGACTGCAGGAGTGCCAGGGCACAGCAGGAATACAGCACAGAGAGAGCTGCTTCAGAGGAGAAGGCCCAGTTACACTTCTTTTGTTTGTTCATTTGTTCTCTGGATGTTGATGTGGAGACTTCTTTGTACTTGCTCCACTGCTAGACAGTCTTTCACTGCCACCATGATTTTATAAGAGCAGCACTATGTACCAGTGCTAATGTCCTGAAGTTGCAACACATACCGGAATTGTTTGAAGCCAAGTCGTCCACAGAAGGACAGAACAGAAACAATGATATGGAGTCATTCTGAGGAGCCAGGACCATGTGATACATAACACCTGATTACCTGTGCTAAGGGATTTGAAATAAACAATGTTCAGACTGAACCAGAACACCAAATTTATAAGCAACTATGCCACTGGTAAAAGAATGGAAGACAAACTTCAGCATAACATAAATTTAAACAGCCTTAAATCCAGCCTTAAATCTCAGGGTATTCCTGAGCAAAATAACTGAATGAAAAAGAAAACCAACTGTCCTATGCCAAAATACATTTTTCCCAAATAGCTCAAATATGAACAGCAGAATTGTCCAGAGATTTGATAGAAAATTCGAGGCAGCCACATTGCCAAGCAACTCAGTGCACTTAGATTATAAAAATGTTGTTCCACAATTTTCTATTCTAATTGACACTCTGGAGCAAGGTAACACTGTCAATCATTCTGTGCATTAGAAAGAATTGAAACCCAACATGGGCCAAATATTCTTCAGTCACACAAAGCAGCTTAACAATAAAAAGAACCACTTAAAAAAGAACAGGCAGAAGATATGAAGCTCAGTTTGCGGTCAAATATCAGTTCATGCAGTCTCTGACCACAAATAGTTGAGGGCTCTAGAATCCTGCAGGTGTCAGGATTAATCTTCTGTCCATCTAACTTGTCTGGTTTCACTCAGTGCATGAGACTTTATCTGGTCCTATGGACAACATTCACCTTCTGCTTTTAAAAGCTGTGTCAGAATCACTTTCAAGTTACATAGGAAAGTGCTGAAATATCTGTGGCTGGCTCATGTCAGGAAAACCATTCTCCTCTTCCTCCTTAGGAACAGTAACCTGCTTCTTCAGTTTGGCACTTGAAGTCACACCAGGTAGGAGAGGAAATTATTCGAATGACATTAGATTAGCAGGTACCTGGAAGATATTGTGAACAGAATCATTACATTTGGGAAAGATCGCTAAGATCATCAAGTCCATCCTAATATGGTTGCTTTCATTTTCCATGAGACAATCCCTTCTAAAGAAGAGATGAGGTTATCTTGCTTGAAGCAATTGAGAGTAGGAGTTATATGCTCTTAAGGTAACCAAGCCAATACTTAGACCTGCACAAAAAGTAATTTTAAACAATCTTTCTTTGTCCTATTGAAGAAATGGATCAATGTACAGAATAATGAATTATGTCTGTCCCCACAGGAATGCCTTTGCACACAGATTGAAAGAGGTACCTTTTCTTGTATGGATTTTCTGGAAAATAGGAAAAAGTGGGTAGAAATAGTTTTCACAACCTTACCTGAGGCTTGTTGCTTTTGCATGCGTCATCCAAATGTTTATGCCATAATATTGCATGAAACCTTGAGCCAGTCTGAAACTTGTAAACATTGCCTACAAAAAGAAGAAAATGAAAGACTCTGAACATGCAGACAGACATATAGTTTCAAAGGACTCTGATTTCTGTGCAGAAGCCAAAGTCCTGGAGTAAACTCTTAAAATTCTTTGCACCTCAGATGCTCAAAAATGATGCTGCTAATATAACAAAGACCATGTGAGGCACGTTACCCAGCAATTCTTGGGTGAAGCAAATATGAGAACATATGTGGCCTCATAGGAAGAAACGCCAAATTTCAGCCACAGAGAAGACCACGTAGGTCGGTGTGGGGCAAGAAAACAAAGAACACTTAGCAATAAGAGAACAAAGACCGCTTGGTTAAGAAGAACAAGGACTATTCAGTCAGGGCAGAAGAGATGTAACAAAGTTTCTAAAATATAACAGGCAGTAGAACCTCGGTAGTTTGCAGAAAAAAATGTTATACAAGCACTTGATTTAAAGAAAAAAGGCTGATGTGAATATTAGGAATGTGATCCCTTATACTATTGGTTAGCAGATGCATGAACACTACTGGCTATCCAGGTGCATGATATTCTAATCTAACAGTGAAAATATTATAAAAGCTATATACACTTTTAATAAATGTTTCTGGTTATACCATAACTGGGGACTGTGCATCATTCATACGCCGCAGGTCAGATCTAATTTAATCCTGGCTTTCTTCTCATCAAGGCTTCTGATAAAGTTTTTCATATTTGTAAACTTAGTTTTCTTCAATGTCCTATTGCAAATTGTTTCCTGCAATCAAATATTTTGTGCATTTTAGTTAACACCCAGATGAGGCACTTCACACATGGGACACCATATCCAGCAACAAAGCTGAAACCATGGAAACTGAAGAAAGCCTCAAGAACCTGTAAGCAACCACTCAAAGTGCAAAATAATTCCAGGAGTTTTCTTATCTTTTGAAGTTTTTGAAGTTTAATCAAGGGAAAAGAGCTATGGCACCGCAAAATTAATTATTAAAAAGTAATAATTACGTAGCAGACTTATTTTGGTAAATGATTTGATACTTTAATTGGCCTCAGTGTAAGTCAAGATTTGATACTGACTGATTTTAAGGAAGCTACTCAGAGACTTGGAAATCAATGTATGGAGACACATGGACATGTTGCCATCTCATACTGGCTGTGGAATTTCTGCAAAACTTACAGTAACTGTCAAAAGAAAGGAATTTCTCTGTAGGCACCACTGAAGCACCACAGCATATTGTAGAAATACGTTCCATTTATTTTGTACCTTCTCTTGAAAATTCTGAATTGAAGATCTCCCTCTTCAGTCTTTTATGAGTGCACTGCATGTTCTGTAATCTACAAGCTCATTAATAGACATTAATCTACATCCTGTCACAGAAATGTAATGCAGACATTGTCCATCTTGCATTATCTACCTTTGTCAGGGTTATTTAGCTGGAAAATATCAGGATGCTCTGGGTCGTCAGGCAGTGCCACCATCCAGCCCACAATGGAGACTTTTTTCCCAGGTGTAGATTTATACTGGAAAAGACAGACAAGTCTGTTATAGCTGAGACTGCGGCAGAGATTAACTTTTGACTGTAGAAGTTTGTGAAGAAACATGGCTTAACCTGGAACAGGAAGTACATTTTGGATGCCCTTTCAGATTTACTTATGAGTATTCAATTTTTGGTTTTAGAATAAATTTAAAGCTTACATGTTTTCTTTCAGTGCCTCTTAAAGCTTTTGCTCCAAAGTAGAGAAGAGTTGATCCTGAAAGCATGACCCAGTATCTAGTCCACGAGGACAGCTGAATGAAAAAGGGAAAAAAAAGACTTAGGAAAAACTCTGCATATCTCTGACATTTCAAAAAGCTATTCACAGGCAAGTCCAAGTGCCACCAAAGTTGATTTCAGAAGCAAGGAATGGAGAGAAAGAGTGTCTCTTGTGTAAATTAGCCCAGCTACCTAAATCTTGATGGCTGGATTTGAATACAATCCTTCTAAGCTGAATATCAAATAAATGTGACAGTACTGATTGCTTAGAGAAGAATAGTTGCTGCCTTCTGCTCTACAGATCTTAGTCTTTTGATTTAAAGAAAAAAAAAATAAATTGAGCTGACACCTCTGCAATTCCTCAAATCTTTTAGCTCTGAGCTGAATTGGGTTGCATGTGAAATACATCAATCAACTCTACAGAAAACAAATAAATTACCAAACACATAGGACTAGAATCATGTGAAATCCATGAATTCAGGTTAACTATGAATTGCCATGACTTTGGTATTATGGGTGGCTGCCCTGCATCCTTTCCATTTTAATGTGATACCACTAAAACACCAAAGTATATTGTAGAAATATGTTCAATTGAATTTGTACCTTCCCTTGAAAATTCTGTATTGAAGATCTCCCTCTTCAGTCTTTTATGAGTGCCACTGCAAGTTCTGTAATCTACAAACTCATTAAAAATTATTAATCTATATCCTGTCACAGAAATGCAGTGCCAACATTATCCATCCTGCAACATCTGTCTTTGTCAGGGTTATTTGGCTGGAAAGTATCAGGATGCTCTGGGTCATCAGGCAGTGCCACAAGATTTATTTCTGCCCTCACAATACAGCTTTGTGTGCTGGTTACAAAACTGCTTCACTCCTGCTCTGTGGTATCAGCTAGAAATGTGACTTGCACCTACAGGGAGAAGCAAAACTGCTGTACATCAAGTGACACACAAAGGTTACAATCTTACTATAACCTGGTTATAACTTTGATCAAAAAATTACAGTTGTGGTATCAAGCTGCAGGTTTACTCTAATCCTGAAAATGAAAAAACCACTAAGTAATTAGGACTAATTATAATTATAGGAATAATTATAATTAGAATTACTTACAGTAGGTTTCTTGCCTTCTTTGAGCAGTGTTTTTCTTCTTAAAGGCCCTTCCATGGTAATGACTCCTGTGGAACCACCTGCTGTGCAGCTGCAAGCACCCGTTGGACTGCAGAGACAAAGCATTCCTCTATGTATTTGAGCAGACAAATAAAGACAGTAAGTAACCAACATATTTTAGCTCTAAATATATCTATCCTGTACCGCTTTATGTATGTTGCATCATCTGAAAAGTGACTCTAGAATATGTGTTTTCCTAACCTAGCTATCAAATAGGAACCAGGATCTTTCAAAAAGATTCTATTCTGGGGCCTAGACATGAAAAAATAAAACAGAATAAATACTGAAACCCAAAGTCAAAGTGAAAACAGGCAGTTTTCTTTTTTATTCTGGTGAATTTCAGAAATTACCTGAATTTCTGGAAATTTTTGGCTTATAAAATTGGCAGTAAGAGTTCTCACAAATGTTTTAAATTAAATTAAAATACCTTGTCTAATTGGAAAAGAGTTGGGAAAATGATATGACAATAAATTAAATAATTATTAATAATTATTAAAAATAAGTTAAATCATTTAATGTACAGAGATTACAGTAGTTTTTCCTTTTCCAGAATGAACATAAAACTTCCCACATACAACATTGAGAAAGAGATACAACTGATAGAACCCAAGTACCAGCAAAGTTAGAAATGCCAACAGCCATTAATAACACCACAACCAAATATTAAGTGGATTATCTGCTGCTAGCTTCTCTTCATTGCCATGTGATCACAACCCTGATGTTCTTACATGGACCAGTAAGGTTTATCAGCACCAAATAAACCATGTCTAATAGTGAATACAAGGAAAAGGACATGTATGATCTACCTCTCAGTTGTGAAAGGAACACTGTTGTATCTACAAATGAGTCTGAACTCATGCTGGTGCCAAGTGATGTGCACAACCACATCTGGGGAAGAGCAACCCTTCCTACTGCCCGGTGCATCTTCTTACATTGCATGCACCTGCCTGCTCTCTACTAATGTGCATTCTTGCCAATTCTATATTTGACAAGAAACAGTAGGTTTCAGAAAAGGAAGAATGATCACAAGAATTAGAATTACTTGACAGTGGATAAATGTAAGCAAAGTATTTTAGGTAGTAATTCTTTGTGGATTTAATAGGCTTTTCACATTTTTATCTTCTTATATTTTATATTTCTAGCTTTTGTATGTTTTTGAAACAGATCTACTATGGTCATGTTAAGAAAGTCCTGTATTTTCCAGGAGCAGGTGCAATAGTTGAAATACTGTTCCAAAATATCTTCCTTTATGAATTTATAAAGTATGCATTTTTATCTCAGTCTGATCTCTAACTTGTACTGTTATCAGATATTACTGCCACAGGTAAAGCAGCTGTAATTTATACATTATATTGATACTTCTACAATGGCTGAAGCAAATTAATTTAAGCAAAATTAAATCTGACTGGATTTAGTAAATCACAGTATTTGCAGAATACCAATTCAGGGCCCATTTCCTTAAGTGTTGGAATATATGCCTTCATTTGCCAGTATCACAAAATTTATCAAGTTCAGGTCAGGTATACATGCAAGGACTGATTTTTATCCCTCAAACTATATAACATTTTCTGTGTCACCTCTCTTAGATCTGTAAATGGACTACCTGCTTCTGAAAAGTCCACATCTTAAGTGAGTAACTGCCTGCTACATATGGCTTGCAGATGTTCCCTCTCTTACTTGAGGTCCAAGGTAATACCCTTTTACTGAACAAAATCAAGACACCACACTATAGCTCTCTGACATGTGCTGATGTTATGGGTAGCTGTCCAGTAAATCAGGAAATCAACTGTGGGAAAGTGTCAACAAGGTACATCCTTCTAACATTATGACCTGTTCACAGGAGTCAAAGATGGCCTTCATGACAAACCTGCTTCTTTAAAGGTTTCATAAAACCCTAAGTAAAGCCTAGTTTTCTGCAAAATGGAAGCCAGCCATCATTAGTTAAATCAATAGCTAAACTGAATTTCATCTGAATGGGCCCTAATCCTACTTGACCATTAACACGAGTTTTTACAAGCAGGAGGGGAAGACTTTGTAAATTGTTATGGTCATACGATGATATTTGGACACAAAATACATGACACTAGGAAAGTGTAAAGACCCAAATTGAAGTTTAGCACTCTACAATAAAAGAGGCAGACCCTGGACTGTACCTGTAGACACAGCTTCGACTCCGAGGAGAATTCCGGATCGGTACCCTCCAGTTAGGCCCCAGCGTGGCATATAAACGACCCCTGTTTGTGAATGCAAATATCTGAGGGATATTCTAGCTTCAGATTTCAAAAGTTAGGATTTGGTAAACATGACAGAGATAGCTCCTAATCTTTTCAGGTCCAATACCTTTATTTCAAAATGCTTTATTTCATAATGTTTGCCATTTTGTCCCTAATTGATCAATAATTTGATAAAAATAACTATTGATTTAGGGCTTACCTATGTTAGAGAGAATTTGTGAATTTCTTAGCTAAGACTGTAGAGTGCTCAGTGAGTGTACATGAAGACTAACTCACCTTTCAAGCCCTGACGGCAGCTCCTCACTAAATTCTGAGCTTTCACTGCTATCTAGAAAGAGAGTAGTACAGAGAAGGAGTAAGAAAACCACCCATGGGAAAATACAAAGCCAATGTATGTGGATCACCAGAATACTCTTTTATATAGTACCGTGGACACCGCTTACTCAAATCATGTTTTTAAGTAGAAGTGTTTAGAGTTCATGGTAAAATCTTTAGTTGGAAGAGGCTTACACGAGCCTCTCCATTTATAGTATCTCACACTTAATTCATGTTACTGTGCTGTGCTTTAATACCATTACTTAAATTTTCATCACGCTTTTACTTGAGAAGCTGAGTACTTTAGGTACATAAAATCCAGCTCCTTTGTAAGGCAATATTTCTACCACGATATCTTTAAGTTGAAGTTATTAGATATGGTACCATGGTTTATTTTCAAGAAGAAAACACACCTCTAATAGAGGATATGTCAGCTGCATGCTGCTTCTAGACATTATTGAAAAATATATGGTATTCGTAACTAAAGTTCCTATTTCTCCTTCAAGCCCATCACCCATTTGTCCCTCTGTTTCTGGCACAACTATTTATCTCACAGTTTTAATTTGCCTGGGAATGATCTTCTAGTGCTTAGTTTGAACACAGTAACCTGTGCCTGTATTTTCAGAAGTGCAAAGATCATCTCAGTGTTTAACTCTTGGTCAAGTTATGTGCTGTCTTTCACAGTTCATTTCCTATTCTAGGAATAGCCAGAGTCTCTTAAAAGGTGGCATTCTCTTGCTTAGAACAGAACACAGATTTGTGATCACCTTTTTGATATTACAGTAATTATTTTATTAATTATAATACCATAATGTGTTTATGTCTCTTTTTAAGTCTTAGAGAGTAGTTCCTTCTAAAACATATAGTTAAAATTAAAGCTTTCTTTGTTTAAAGGTAGCTTTTTCCCTGGTAAAAGCTGACAAACACTTTGTGCCACACACTGAACATCTACAAAACCAATCTTCCTTCATGCCCCTTTTACCAAAGGCATCAGTGGATAACTGAGGAAAGCTGAGGTAATGCTGACCAGGTAGCACAGGAACTAACATTCCTAATTCTCTACTTTCAGGTATCTGTGAGTCTGCAGCGCCCTGGACCAGAAGCACCAAGCAGACGGTACCTATGGAGAGGACACCTATAGAGAGGATACCTATGGAGAAGATACCTATAGAGAGGATACCTATGGAGAGGATACCTATAGAGAGGACACCTATGGAGAGGACAACTATGGAGAGGATACCTATGGAGAGGATACCTATAGAGAGGACACCTATGGAGAGGACAACTATGGAGAGGATACCTATGGAGAGGACACCTATAGAGAGGATACCTATGGAGAGGACACCTATGGAGAGGATACCTATGGAGAGGACACCTATAGAGAGGACACCTATGGAGAGGACACCTATAGAGAGGATACCCAAGGAGAGGATACCTATGGAGAGGACACCTATGGAGAGGATACCTATGGAGAGGACACCTATGGAGAGGACACCTATGGAGAGGACACCTATGGAGAGGATACCTATGGAGAGGACACCTATAGAGAGGACACCTATAGAGAGGACACCTATAGAGAGGACACCTATAGAGAGGATACCTATGGAGAGGACACCTATGGAGAGGACACCTATGGAGAGGACACCTATAGAGAGGATACCTATGGAAAGGACACCTATGGAGAGGATACCTATGGAGAGGACACCTATGGAGAGGACACCTATAGAGAGGATACCTATGGAGAGGACACCTATGGAGAGGACACCTATGGAGAGGATACCTATGGAGAGGA
>PYHW01010578.1:66389-101286 GCA_013186435.1 Turdus rufiventris
AGAGGACACCTATAGAGAGGACACCTATAAAGAGAACACCTATGGAGAGGACACCTATGGAGAGGATACCTATGGAGAGGATACCTATAGAGAGGACACCTATGGAGAGGATACCTATGGAGAGGACACCTATGGAGAGGACACCTATGGAGAGGATACCTATAGAGAGGACACCTATGGAGAGGATACCTATGGAGAGGATACCTATGGAGAGGACACCTATGGAGAGAACACCTATAGAGAGGACACCTATAGAGAGGATACCTATGGAGGACACCTATGGAGAGGACACCTATAGAGAGAACACCTATAGACAGTACACCTATGGAGAGGACACCTATGGAGAGGACACCTATAGAGAGGACACCTATGGAGAGGATACCTATGGAGGACACCTATGGAGAGGACACCTATGGAGAGGACACCTATAGAGAGGACACCTATGGAGAGGATACCTATGGAGAGGATACCTATGGAGAGGACACCTATAGAGAGAACACCTATGGAGAGGACACCTATGGAGAGGACACCTATGGAGAGGATACCTATGGAGAGGACACCTATAGAGAGAACACCTATGGAGAGGACACCTATAGAGAGGACACCTATGGAGAGGATACCTATGGAGAGGACACCTATAGAGAGTACACCTATGGAGAGGACACCTATAGAGAGTACACCTATGGAGGACACCTATAGAGAGGATACCTATGGAGAGGACACCTATAGAGAGGATACCTATGGAGAGGCCGTTGGCGAGGCGCGCGCTGGCTGCGTGGCCCCGTGCAGGGCTGTGACACTCCAGAACGCTGTCGTCCAGCAGGTGCCGCGGCCGCTCTGTCGGGAAGGTGGCGCTTTTGCTCTCCACGACACTCAACTGACACATCATACTGGAACATGGAAGAAGAGAAAAACACGAAACCCCTTTTATGTCATCTAACAGCAACCGTTGGCTCATATTATTTCCTCTCAGCCTGTGCCCTAATAAGCAGCAGCTTATTAAGGAGCAGGCAATACTATGCTACCACTTACTGTACATATGCTCCTTTACTACCAAAATCAGTTTCAGATTTTACTTCTCTTTGTCAGTAACAATTATTAAATTTCTGCAGCTGGGAAGTCGTAAATTATTTGACTCCTCTCTGTACTAAACCTGAATGTCCTTGGTGGCAGCAAAGGCAGAAACCCAGAAAAAGGAGGTACACCAGGAATCCAGAGACCAAACTGGATAAGCAGCTTTCAAGTACTGCCAGTGCCTGGCACTAGCAGAGAATAGAGTCAGCAAAAATAACGGAAGTGTCAAGAGAAACCTAGAGAATACATAGTAAAGCCTGAAACACTGTTGCGATATAAGAAATGCAAAGGACAAATACTAGCTAACAATGTTATCTGCGGCTATCTTAAATTTTCATGACACATGTAACTGCCTGAGCATGAGACAGCTGGGATTACGCACTTGTTTCCCAGGCTGTGACTCTTCCGGTGCCTTGGTACAGGAGGTGTAGATAGACTTGCTGCTACTGAGGCGTCAGGACATGTGGGTCTCCTGCTGAATTTCATAACTGCTGACATGTCAGATGGACCTAGAAGACAGAGATTACTTAACACTGAACTGATGCAAATCCCAGAAATTTCATTGGCTGGTGTGTTT
The DNA here is from genome assembly GCA_013186435.1 of Turdus rufiventris. Taxonomy (NCBI): domain Eukaryota; kingdom Metazoa; phylum Chordata; class Aves; order Passeriformes; family Turdidae; genus Turdus; species Turdus rufiventris. Next base: position 68,041 of record PYHW01010578.1, read on the forward strand.
AAGAACTGATTAAAATTAATTTTTACATATAACCAAAAGGCACCATTTCTGAAGCACTGTTTCTTGCACATTAGGGTTACACCATCCATTTTTGTTATAAATTCATCTCCACAATTTTTGCTTATACTTTTAACTACAAAAACTCTTGGCATCTTTTGGATGTGTCAAAGTGTAATACGCAGAGCCATGAAGTCAGTTCGTACTTCAGGTGTGATCAGGAACATTCACACGTGTTTTGAATTTTGTTCACAACTTCCTGTTGTGAATAAACTGTAAACAATCTGCTCATACTGACTCACTGACTTACTACTGGCTTGAGTATGTAAGAGAAACCAAGGGCTTTTCATATATCTAATGCCCAGACAGATGCATTACTTCTCAAACATCCACGAGTTCTAGAGATGTCTCACTGCAATCATTCTTCCTCTCAATTTACAGATTTTATGAGGCCTCACAGAAAACATGGACAAACTCGTTTTGTTCCAGCTCCTTCATGCTGTTCACAAATGGCAGGCAGTGACCTTTGCAATACAGTGGAAAACAGGGACTATCATCATCCTCAGTAAATGACAGGCTCTTCTTGGCTTCACAGCAAACAGTTGAGATTTCACTTTTAAACATTTAGTTGTGGCATTGGTGGTTGTGACAAAAAACAGTGGTCATGAAAGTCCCTATCTGCCCCATATCCTTCTCCTTGGGACAGTCAAGGTACCAGCAGAATAAACTTCCCTCTACATTACAAATATCACTTTTTGGAGACTCCAACAACCTCAGCTTAGTCAGCTTCTGTGCTCTAACCAAACCCCACTCATTAAGAGGTGGACACAAGAAGAAACTTTGTGATGTGAAAGGCCATGTAAATCGTCATCAGAATCTTTGCAAAAGTGTCTGGCATCAAATAAGTAATAAACTGAAAGAGAAAAAAATCCAAAACACCAACATTCCAGAGTTTGACAACAGGATGTGAACATGAACTTTTAAGAGAAATGGTTCTATGAGACAAGACTTCCCAGGGAACTGGTCATGGCATCAAGACTGTCAAGAGTACAAGGTGAGTCTGGACAACACTCTTAGTGAAATAATTCAGTTTTATGTTGCCCTGCAAGAAGCAGGAAGTTAGACTCAATGATCCTTATGGGTCTCTCCCAACTTGAGACATTGTGTTTCTATTTTTTACATAGGCTGCTCTCTCTATCCTGAAGCACCCTGAAGGAAGGTATCAGCTTCTTCTGCCTTGAACTGAAGATTCATGAGACACAAGAAAAAATAGGAGAACCAGTAATGAGTTTGTCCCGGTAAGAGGCATAAGAACCCAAACAAATAAACGCAAGATGCTTTCCTGACCATACTCACTCTACAATATAAACTTATATCAAGTTGTATGAAACATAAAAATTAATTCCAAATTACTTGTATTTTTATTCCCCCATACCCCAGACTCTGAAATTTTACTGTGAACTGGACTGCATCTAGGAAAAATTGTGAAGGGTTTTTCTTAGCAGTAAGGGGAAAGATTTAATCCACAGAGTGTTCTGCACATTTCAGTAAACAGTTCATTATGCTGCTTAATTAGTAATGAAGGGAGCCCCAAGGCAAGCAAAAAGACAAAACTTCTTTTAGCAATACAGAGAGAAGGGACAATTTTGTTAGAGGAACCCTCAACTATTCATCAGACCATCAGTTTAGTTGGAGAACAAAGACAAAACAGTTTTAAAGTCTGTTTTCTGCCTCATTCACATATTCCATCAGGACAGCATTTTTGCCTGCCTGTCTTTGCTACCATCACACAACTGCGAATTTGTGAAACACAACAGTCATAGCATCAGTCACTGGCATATGCAGCTTCAGAGAAGGGTTTTATATCCGATGGCGATGTGCAGTTTTAAAAAATGCACTTTCAGTCATTACTTCATTCAGAGATTCACCTAGAAACACACATCTGGGATGTTGGAGAGGGCCTATTACAACTTTCTTGCCGCCCATACAACTAAAATTTTGATGCATTTGGGCTGTAACACAACACTGGAAGCTTCTTCCCGAAAACCAAGGCAATACATCTTCCATTTCTGCCATGGAGGTGAAGCACAAATTAGGACAGAAAAAGTATGACTGTGAGCGCAATTATCTGTTGCCTAATTTAATGTAAAAGCTGTATGGATTCATATTTCACCATTAGGTCTGAAAAATCTTATCTGCTGCGTTAGTAGCAAGAATATACATTTCACTAAAATCTTTTTCCATGGGTTTTCATTACAAATTAAAATTTATGCAGAGACAAAACAAATACCTTCACAAGTTTCAGAAATGATTACAAGTTATTTAGTTTGAAACCCTGCAGTTCTTCTGATGGACTAGGTTCCCAAAAAAGGAGTTTGCTCTACATGCTTTGTTTGTAGTGCCTTTCCGTCAGACACTTTTCAGCTTGTGAACTGGAAAATACTTGGGACTACGGAGGTACTTATTACCTGCTAAGAGGCCTAAAATACATTGGAACTGATACCCAGGATAAAGACAGTGGCAACGAAAAGAGAAGTTCCCTGAAAGTTAGGAGCATTTATCAACAAGAGTTTAATCTGAAACCCAGCATAAACTTCAGTGTTCATGTGCCCACTCTGAGGCTTGTCCCTTAATTTGGCTGCAGGATTTGTTCATTTTTATACTGCTTCCTGCTGTGCCATGCAGATGTTTCTGGTGCCAGTTCTCAATCCTGATTTACATTAAGTTTTTTTCAGGTGGATGACATTAAGTTCTTTAAAGTTCACTGAATGATACTGAAGCATTATTTTTAACAGGCTACTAAACCCACAGCCTGTGAAAGAGTAGCAATCTTAAGGCACAGCCCTAGAGGATTATCAGTATAGCGCACTACTTCTTCCTACAGACATTGCACCACATGTAGAAATAAGTTAAATTTTGTAACACATAATAGTTTAAAGGTTAAGTTTCTCACTGTGGAGAATCAAAGATCTGAAAGCAGTTCAATTAATTGTGTTCTAAAACACTGATACGCAACAAAACAAAAGCATGAGACTGCATCAAAATTACTTTATCAGAAAGAGCAGCAAAATGACAAGTCCAGTGCTGACACAACCAAGCTATTACAAAATCAAAATTGGCTGGATTTGACTCCAAGTAGGTTCAAATGTTACTAGCAAAAATTACAAAGAGTAAGAGATATTATCTAGCAAGAAATAACAGTTTGAGGCTTTTCACTCTACACTCCCTTTTCTTCCTCTCTTTAGGGAGCATGAACTGAAATTTACTCAAATATGACTGCAACACAAAACTAAAGATTGTTCACTATAAAGATGATAATTGCATGATTTAAGTAAGAGCTTTTATTACCTGGACAGCTTCAGAACAGAAAAAGTTCATTAAATTGGCCCCCTCCCCCTGAAACATGATGTAGCATGTCTAAAAAGACTCCACATCTCAGATTATAATATAATAATAGGGAGTATTATGAATAATATGAAAATAATATTAGGGAATAAAATTTCAGTTCACATAAAAATATTGCCAGGCTTAGGATGTGATGTGTCAAGGGCGACAGAATTTATGTAAAAAGGTGTAAGAGCCTTACAACTTAAGACAATCATGCAGTTTAGCTTCCTTGCTATTATATATGGATATCACAATTGCTTGCATCAGTCCTGTGAAAGAAGAAAATGGACCTGGGTTGACAGACCACTGGAACAGGTTAGGGTGCCAAATGTCAATGAAGAAGGATGATGAAGTCTATAGAATTCTCCTCAGCTGGCTATACTCAGTTCAGCAAGAAATTTGGGGTGCAGTGAGTGTCAGCATGAATTATGGGGTAGAGGGAAGATGACCTCATTTCTGTAAAGGATTAAGAGACAAAGCGAGCCCATGCCAAGAAGGATGCCAAAGAGGGTAAGCAGTAAGTTACTGATGAAAACTGCACAGACCAAGGGATGTTTATGGGCATACCAGACTGCTGAGCAATTAGCTGGGGAAGTTATGCTTGATACTGCTGATAACAAAATTCCAATACTTAGATTCATTTGGGATTGAGTTATTTTGCCCCTTTTTTTCCAATAAGTGAAGTAATCTGCTACTGCTAACTCTTGTCTTTACTCTTCTGGCTCCACTCCTAGTGCATACTGTTACCATGATTGCTATTCTGTTATTTTGCCTTTCATGGAGACAAAGCAGTCTTAGCAGGATTTTCCAGTCAGCTGGCATGAACAAGGGTTAGTTTGGTTTTCATTATTTCTCAGCATCATTTTCAAGATTATGCTGACATGTACAGGAATGATGTATAAAAATATTAAAATGTTATTAAAAATTTGTTTGCATTAGGGAACGTGAGACAACTTCATCAGAGTGAGCCGAGTGCTGTTCAGAGATCTGTGGCAAGAACATTTGGAAAAGTTTACACATATCCCAAAGGATCTTACTGTTTTTTCCTTTGCATAATTTTTCCATGAATAATCCTTCAAATGTTATAAATGAATGTTACTTTTGCAATCCTTCAGTAAAACATGTGAACATTTACAGTCTCCAGAGCTTTAAAAAAAAGGAGCAGGGTGAGGGAGTTACAGTTCACAATTTTTCTCCACTAAAAAGCTATCAATAAATCAGTACCAGATATGCAAACTAAAATCTGAAAATGAGTTGAATATTACAAGATGAAGAACTGAATGATTTTTCCGAAGGATAGAACAGTCTCAACTATTTTTTGTTGAGCAATTAAGTAAAACTTACCAGCTTTGTTTCTAAAACTTAACAAAGACATACCAAGCCACAGACTCTCTAGTTAAATCTTCACTGTAAATTTTTACTATTCTGTTTTCATTGTAACCACTATGTGATAATTAAAACCTTCAAAGAGAAAAGACCTACTTATAAAACACACAATAAATAACTTTAGGTTAATTTTGTGAACAGAATCAAGAATGGCACCAAAAAATTACATCTAGAATGATGGCTATTGTAAAAGAACAGTTTTGATTTTTAGAGTATTGCTTTACAATTCAACAAAAGGCTACTAACGCATACAACACGTAAGAGAAGTATGTTATGACTGCTTCTCAGACAACAGCAAACTAAAAACAAGAATCTGAGCTCTTGACTGCATCTCCCCATGCTCCTGCAAGCTCCCCAAACGCTCACTCACACTCACACTCACACACAAACACACACACGTACTTCTGAGTGCACAGTAGACACACCTGAGTGTATTTTCTTCAACTGCTTCCTGAATAGAAGTGATATTTTTCAATTTTAAGTGTCACTTTTGTGGAATCACTAATTGTCAGCATTTGAGCTACTTATTCTGCACCAGTGGAACACACAAACTCCAGACTTACACTTCAGCAAAAAGGCTGAAATTTCTGCAATTGGATTTGCAAGGCAGTTATATGGGCTTGGGTGACATCAAGATTGGCAATGAAGACATATCCACTGTGAAAGTAAACTGCAGGGAAACTGAAATTTGGGTTCAACCAAATACATTTACCAATCCATCAAAAACCCCTGAACTTTTTACAGAAACTATTTCTGTGATAAAAGTCAAGAACAAAAAACCACAACCAATTAAACCTCAAAAAACAAAGTCCTTTGTCCTCTGGCTGGTCTATATTCGTAACATTCCTCAGGATAATAGCTTGGTAGTTAAAATAAGCATGAGTGTACTAGGTCATTAGACTTGCTTGGTAAGGAAGTCACAGAAAGTAATAAAAAGTGATAAAGTTAAAAACTGAGCACAATCATTCTGTCCCTAGAAACTTCATATTTGTTTTGACAGAATATTATTCTACAGTTTTTGTGAAGCTTTGGTATGTTAAAAAAACCCCCACAGTACACTAATTCCACTGGATTTAGTGGTTGATAACATGTGAATCCACAGATTTGTCTGGCATTGATTTGTTTCAAAAGTACTCCAGTGAGCTGCAAAGGTTTCTCAGGAAAAGTATCACAGAGGAAGTGAACGTAAAACAAAGAGTAAAGTTTTCTGGAGAGTCTGTAAATTTATGTGAAGAAAACTTAGTTCTTCCATTCCTATCCTAAGTCCTGTGTAAGAAAAGCAGACATGGTACACATGAAGCAATGATCAAGAACTTGAGGATTAGACAATCCTCATTTCCACAGAATGACTGGCTGCTAAAGCACTTAGCACAAACTATTTATTAGTTGCCAAAGCAACCAGTAAAACAAATGGCAAAACTAAATGTCAGACTCAGTGTTTACATGGAAAATGATGGCGTGGGGGTTTTTTATTCTAAAATGCTGGAATTGCTGTAGAGATATCACTAATGTAGTATAGCTACTTCAGAGGCTTACAAATGTGCAAGCATCCTCAGTCTGTCTTCCTTCTGATTTTACATTTTCATCTCCTAGATCACATACTCTATATCCAGTAATTGACCTCTTCTAATTAATTAAAATATATATTCCAAGTTCATCATGAGCTAGCTCTCAAAGGTGAATAGACTTGGCACAATGGGCTGAATTTTACCCCAGTGACAAAGAAGAGAGTATACCTGTTTCAGATTAAGTACTCCACATTCCTGGTATGATGGTAACATAAACTTCTGGTCTAATTTATTCTCCTCTCAAGAATTACACCAAGACCTACTTGGGGAAAAAAAAACAACCAACCAAAAAAAAAAAACCAAAAAAAACCCACCCCAAAAAACCCCCCAAACCCTCAAAAAACTAAAAAAAATAAAAACAAAAAAACCCCCAAACAAACAAACAAAACAAAACAAATCAATCAAACAAACAAACAAAAAACCCAAAACCACCAACAACAACAACAAAACAAACAAACAAAAAACCCAAAAACCCACCAAAAACAAACAAAAAACCCCAAACCAAAACAAAAAACCAAAAAAACCCAACAAAAAACAAACCCCCCCAAAAAACCCCAAACAAACAAACACAAACAAACAAACAAACAAACAAAAACAAAAAAAACCCCACAAACAAACAAAAACCCAAAAAGGAAAAAAAGAAGAAAAAATAAGGGGGTGAGGGTCCATCTCTGACTACTGCACAATAAACCCCCCAAAAAGAGGGGAACCGACAGCAGAGGCCTGGCTGTTGCTAAAATTAAATGCTAGGTGTTTGTTAACTTTAATGAAGGGGTTCATTAAAAATCACAGAATTGTTCAGACCAGTCTTTGAGTCACTTAGTATAAGCTACAATTTTCTAGATATGGCAATTATTTTACCATTATTTTAACTTTTTATATTGTTTTTCAAGACAGAATAGATATGCTATATTCCAGAGAATGAGTAACCACTCTGTATGTTCTGATTAGCACTGTGCCCTGAACTTTTCTAAATAACATTATGAGAAAGAGTATGCATAACAGAACATTTCTCCACTGAGCTACACTTGGTGTGCAAATTCTGAGAACTTCAGTTGCTTAGAAGGCTTACATTTGCCATTGCATTAAATCTTTTCCTTTGTTCTGGGAAAATGTATTGAGTTGCACCTTATAAAACAGCCTAACAGCTATACCATAAAGGACAAGCACCTTTCAGTTAACACTACAGGAACACAGATGTCTTTTACAGCTAATTCAACTAGAAAATGTGAACAGCTAGCATACTTTAAGCTCTCCAGCTACATTCTCTCTCTCTCAAACCACAGCAAGGCAGAATGAACAGACTTTAGTTGCTGCCAAGGAAGTTGTGTGAATCACACGGTTCCTGAAAGCATTCAACTAAACTGCTTAAGACTCCTTCTTAAATGCTACTTGCAAGGGACAAGAATCTCTGCAGTGTTATGGAAGACATTAAATCTTCTTGTGAAAGCACTATTCACAATTATATATGCATTTGGTAGTTAAATGGGACCCTCTTAGCCACTAATACACAAAACATAGCTTGTTGTGAGGCAGTCACTTTAATCAGATGCCTGCCTCCTGTTTGAATTTACTGGAAAACTAGTTGGCAAAAGAAGTGGAAAATGGACACATGTTTTTTTGCAAATAGAAATGCTGTAGGATTTAACTGTTTTTATTAAGCCTCATACTCACAAAGATATTTCAAAGGGAAAAAAAGAAACCCATGATGTCTCTGACTACAGGAAACTGTTAATATTTTTTTGAAAAAGAGAAAACTGGGTAGAAGATAAATTCACAGTGCTGGCAAGTAAAATCCATTTCCATCATTAACACATGCAATTATATTTTAGAACACAAAGATGACACTATTCCCTGAACTTAATCCCATTATAGACTTTGGAATTATTACCAATGGCATTGAGGTTTTTTCCTGTCCTGGAAACACATGCTGATCTCTAAGGAGGCAGCATGTCACAGGCAGAACTCAACCAGACTTATTGCTATTAGTAATGTATTAATCTTTGGACTATTGATACAGCTGAACTGATGACTGACCTTACGGTTTTTATTTTAGCTTTAAAACAGTTAATTTTCAGAGTATTGGTATTTCAGAGTATTATCAGACTCCCATGCCTTAAACTACTGACTGGAAATTAAACTACAGCCCAAAGTATTTTGAGATCATCTATTATCATTGTAGTTTACCAACTGCAAATGACTTACTTCTAGCATACAATGTCTGAAGCAGAATTAATTTCAAGGTATAATCTGAATCCAATTAAAATTGACAGCAATACCTGCAAATGTGCTATTTTTATTTTTCCATGTTCTAATATCTCATTACTGATATTTGAGTATTTTATATATCAGTTTACTGAGTATTTCAGAATTATTCAAGACTAATATATGGCTATACTCCTATTTATTAATGTTGCGAAATAAACAATAACTTATTGCCTTCATGCTTAGTTAAATTTCAATTTTAATTCACGCTAACTTACTTAATAAACATTCTCCAGGAATAAAGTTTTCAGTAAAATTTATTTTCAGTAAAATGCATTGGATTCCATTTAGTAGCATTTTTGCAGGCACACAGGTGCAGCTCACTGAAAAATTCCTGTGGGTATTACAAAATGCTGATGGCATTCATTGCCTGACTGGCAGTAACAGAACTCTGTAGCTGAGCAAGAAATACAGTAGTCCACAGAAGGGTCAAGCTTTCGAAGGAAATACTAAGAGAAGAATGAAGCAATAGGAATGACTCAGCACTTGGTTTCTAGTCATCACATTAATTCTCACTCAGAGTAAAGCAACCTTACAAAGCACTTAAGGGCACTGCAGATACAGAAGGGAAAATTCACCCTCTCCTAATACTGCAATATACTATAGAATCACATATTCAATAAAGTAGGTACTACTGAACTTTGTCCCAATCATTTTTTGTGGACTCCAGCAGAGCTCACTGCAGTATCATGCTGTAATCCTTGCCTAGATCAGGCAAGTTCAAAATTCTCGTTTCCAACTTTGGAACTGTAAGTTTAATTGCCTTCCATCAGAGTTCTAATAAGGTCTCAGCCCTTGATTAAGACTTACAGAGAACTGGTGATGATCACATACTGTGGTGCTATGACTGAAACTATATTCCATAATCATACAAATGAAGTGTTAATATCAAAGCCTAAGAGTTGAGCATGTAGACTCAAGTAACATAAGGTAAAAGCCAGAAAACAAAGAGTTTACTTGTCTGCTGTACATATGTAAGAAAGATGTAATAATATGAGAAGCAATAACTTAGTTTCAAGTCTCCAGTATGAAATCCTCACAAAAGCAAAATGTGACATGATGTGGTGGGTTGACTTTCATGGGCTGTCAGTTGCTCACTGAGGTGCTGTATTACTCCTCATCCTTCACATGACAAGGTGAAGAAAATAAGATACAAAATCTTTGTGGGCTGAGATAAAGGCAAATTAATTTAAAAAAGCAACAGCTGTGTGCAGAAGCAAGAGAAATCAGAAGAAAAATTTATCATCTACTTCCCATCAGTGGGCAAGGAGCATCCATGCCTAACCCAAGCATTGTAGCACATGCTTAGGAAGACCTTGATAATAAATGCCTTCCTCCTCCCTTTCTCTTAGATTTTATTGATGAGAGCGTCATATCGTACAGAATATCTCTTTGGGCAGCTTAAATCAGCTGTCCTGGCTATGTACCCTCCCAACCTCTGGCCCATTCCCAGCCTGTTGGCCTTTTTGGCAGGGGGTTGGGTTTGAAGAGATAGTCTTGATGCAGTGGGTACTGCTTAGCAGAAGCCTGGTACCTTATAAACACCTTTCCAGACACAGAGTACATCACTGTGATGGCTCCTGTGGGGAAGTTAACTTCCAAATGCATTTCTGTATGACAAAAGTGTTCACTAAGAACTACTTTTGAACTCACCTGATTTTAAAAAAAAAAATCCAGTGAACTATTTCTTTATGTTTTACACAGCAATTAATAATACCGAGCATCAAGCAGGAAAAGGGAAAGCACCTTCCTAAAGAAACTGAAGAACAAGTCAATTGTTTATCTGACTCTGGGAATAGCAATCACAATACTAGAACAAACAAGAGGTTCCCTGTAAATGACTGGTCATTTGACAGCAACCAACATGTAGAGCTGAGAAGGAGAGGAAAAACACAGGGGATGTTTCTTCATTTTATATTTAGCGTCTTCCTTTTTCTTTCTTTCATTTACTTTGCCTTTCATTGATGAGAAAAAAAGACATTTTGAATGCATGTCAGATGCATTCTAGACTCCTTGGGGTTTTCAAAATTCACACATGGTTTTACATAATGACACAGAAAATTTGCCATCCAGGTTCTAGAGATTAAAACAGAACAGCTTTTGAGATAATGGCTCCTACAGCCTGATGTTTGTTTAGTCTGGTCATAGCAATAAACAGCAGATCAGTATTTGGATGGTACTCTAGTTTTCCAGATGTTGCTAGAAGCTATTGTTGCTACATATCTTTTGTCCTCCTGCTTTCCACAATGAAATTTTTTTAAACATATATGATCACACTGAAACTTGAAAGGAGAATTTCCTATGTTTTTCACTGCATTGGTTTTTTTGTACTGCAAGAGGGCTCTTTTTTCTTCACGCATTAAATAATGACAAAAATGCAAGCATTTGTAGAAAATCCCACAATCTGACACCTGTTTCAACACTAGCAAACACCCTGTGACATCCCTTGAACTGGAATTGCTTTTAAACAAGTCAGCAATCTTTTGTGCTGACTCATGTTACTGAAGTACCTCTGGGTTTTCCCACATACTTAAGTGGAGGATTTCTGTAATGAAAATTATTTCCTTACTCGAATTTTCAAATGATGTTTTATACCTGCAAGATCTTCTTTGGAGGAAACCAGTCGAGGAGAGCTGTTACCTGGCTCAATTCTTAAAGATAATCTGGAAAAACAAGTTTTTAGAGAAATTAACAAAAAAAAAAAAATCTCAACAAAAGTTGAAATAAATTGAAGAAGTAATTATATTGGCAGTGCCAGCTAGGAATTTTACTTTCTTGGAAATGTAGTTTTTTATTCTGTGATGTAACAAAACAGTAATTTTTTTGAACTAAATCACTACCTGTCAGACCAAAAAAGAAACTGTGAGGAAAGTCTAAGAAAGCAGAAAGAGAAATCATTATTTAATCTCTCTCAGTTTAAAAATGTAAGTTCATACAGTCTTTCACCTAGGGAAAAAACCTCAAAAAGTTAGTAATTTAGATACAAACCTAACATTTAATTCCCTGTAAACATGAAAGCGAATTTACTGTAACCATGTCAAAATGTGCACACAGAAATAGCTATTTGCTTACTGTAACTTAGAGAAAATAAGCTTAATAGGGCAAAGGGATTGACATTTAATAGTAAAACAAGTTAATTCGAAGAATGTATTGTATGTCACACTGACTCCATGTGTTTTATTAGGTGCTTGCTCGCTCACGCACTCACTCACGCACTCACACACTCACTCACACACTCACTCACGCACTCATGCACTCACTCACGCACTCACGCACTCACACACTCACACACTCACTCACACACTCATGCACTCACTCACGCACTCACACACTCACACACTCACGCACACACTCACTCACGCATTCACTCAAGCACTCACTCATGCACTCACACTCACTCATGCACTCTCACTCACTCACTCACTCACTCACTCACGCACTCACGCACTCACGCACTCACTCACGTGTTCTCAGCACTCCAACAAAACTCAGTCTTCCAATGCACATCACTTCTGCCATTTCTCATGTTTAGGCAGCCTTAACTTGACATTCATGGGTCCTTTACTCTGTACCAGTCTGACAAAAATATACGAAGGACTACAGTGTTAAGTAAATTTTAATGGAATAGGCATAAATCCAAAGGAAATAACTGCTCTCATTGCACAGCAGTGAACATGTGCAAAAGCTGGAAGGTTTCTAGCTGCAGCACCCTGCTGTACACCCCAAGTAAAGGCTTTCTGACTTCAGATAAAAACATGCAAAGAGCGGGAGGGAGAAACCTATGACAGCATTTCAAAACACCATGTATGGCTCAGCCATCACTTTTCTTATTATTCTTTATTTGGAATACCTTTCAGTTCCTTCTCTACAATATTCCAACACTGTCAACTATGCTTTAATGTGAAGTCAGTTAACAAAGCTACAGTCCATTTCATGTTTTCTAATTTCTATTCTTCTGGCAGTACTAGATTCTTTTAACTACCCAAAATAATGCATTTCAAGTAGGTAATGAATCATTTTCTTTCTGTCAACTTGATTTCTGTGACCAGGAAGCAGTAACATAACTGTACTAGAGAGTTACAATAATACAAGTCAGTGCACAATTCAAATGTTGATCACATGGGAATTTCTTTCAGTATGGAAAAAAGACAAAAGAACCTAATGAATTCCTTCCCTGCAAATAAGGTCCTGCTGTGTGAATTTATCTTCCATGTCTGCAGGAATGTTCCAGTTGCATCCCTTGCACAGTAGTTATTATTTTGTTCACTTTTAAGGCTGATCTGTTCCTCACTAAATTCAAATTTTATTATTCCCATGCTGTGAGCTTGATTTTAGCAAAGAAAGTTTTTTAGCTTTGTTTTTTTGTTGTGGTTGTTGTTGTTTTAATAATCTTCTGCAGAAACCGTGCCACAGATGCTACTCAGAAATTTGGGTACTAAGCCCATTTTACTGGCTTAGCACATATTTGACAGACCAAAGTCCACAGGCAAAGCAAGCATTTCAAATTGTTTCACAGTTTTTCTCCAAATAGAAGCAGACAACCTTTCTTCTGATAACCCACCACTGTTCCACAATTGCTAATTTCTTCTGTATCTGTCTGTAAAAGGGAGATGTTACTGATCTTTTCCCACATGTGAAAACAGCCTTTTTAGTTTCTCCAGCTTTGAGAAACTCATCTCTGAAGCTCCTTCCTTATCCTGCATCACAGAAGGTACTCAGTTTTATTAGTCCTCTGTGGCAATAGCCACAGTTTATCTGGTCACAGTGGAAACATCCATCTAATAAGTCCACTGCTAAAAGATATGATTGCAGTTCAGTCCACACAAGCCAATAGCTTCTTTCTTTTACAGTGATGTGATTTGTAATGCATTCCTCCTGGAAATTTTTCGCCTGGTTAGAATAAAACGAATTTAAATCTGAATGCAAAGATTAGAGACCATATTTATTCCTAAGCATGCTGAACTGAACTGTGCTTATTAAGCAGGTCCAGTCTATAATTTCAGTCTATAATTTCAATATTTACAGAACCACGTATATTTAATAGCAAGAATGGCAGGACTACCTCACATACCTGATAAGGCCAGAAATCATCTGTCTAATGTCACAGTTTTTACCAACTTCACCAGCTTACTGTGCATCAAGCTCCTGGATCCAGTACAACTCTTACATTTGAAAAACAGCACAGGTGAAATATTGCCTACGAATATGTACATCAGAGGAAGTACAACAACCTGATAACAGATTTAAGGCAAGTGCATTCTTACACTTTCTTCAGCAACAAAGGCAAGTGAGATCAACTTCCATGCGACTACTTGCACTATGCTGTTTCTGTTTTTCTGCCTAAAATTGTTCTTGTAAGGAAGAAAAGAAGAACATAAGAGCAGGAAGTAAGACCTAACACCTTTATGCTTTTAACAAGGTTTTAGGAAGAGGCATGCTATGATTGTAACATCTACAAAGCACATGCACTGTGTGCTGCACCTAAAAATTCACTAACAGAGCAACAAATGACTCTTCAGTGCTATAAAATGAAATTACATCACTCTCCACTGGTCATCTCCCCAGAATATGTGAAGTTAGATAATGCTGGTTATCTGTTTGGTTATGTTAAACTGCACTCTGAATCTTAGCCCTTTCTAAGTCTCTGACAGTTTGGATGACAACTTCCACGATGCCAGAATTCTCAAAGTTTCCGGAAAAACTAGAATGTAATTTATCTATTTTCAATCTACAAAAATACAGGATGTATTAAAAGAAAAACAAATAAACGTGAGCCTAAATATATTTTGGTAAATATAAAATACTCATGCTGAAATGTTATATTTTAAATAAACTGTTGCAAAAAGGGAATACAGTTTAACAATGAGCTGTCATTCCTGAGTCACCTTCTCTTCTATTCCCCCTCTCCTCCAGAAGGCTGGAAACAATCAAAACCATTATTTATTTCAAAGAAGAGATACTGACAGTCAGTACAGTTTCAACCAGTCCCGGCTTGTTTGTCACCACTCAAATTTAGTTTTGCAATTCCTCTGACACTCCATTTTCTGTGAGCAGCACCAGTTCCATACATGCACACACATGTTCAGTGTCTCTCAAACAGGACTCCTGGAGCGAGAATCTGTGGCTCCTGAGAGGCCTAGTGTACTAGTATTTCCCATAGATCAGTGCAGACTTTGAGATCTGATGTGCTTACCACCAACATGCATCACCCACATCTTCACACACCAAACAACATTCTCACAGCTGACTGTCCCATGTCATTCACTAGCATTACTTTAAGTAATAACTACCTTGGTTCCAGCATGCCTAATGAATCTTTCATAAGGCATAAAGACACTCTGTTTGTGCTTGCCCCTGTGTATGATCAGAAATTCATCAAGGCATTGGGAAGGGCTGACCAGGGACGTAATGAAATCATCATCCCTGGGAATGTTCAAGAAACGACTGGATGTGGCACTCAGTTTACCTACTCTAGATGACAAGGTGGTGATCAGTCAAAGGTTGAACTAGATGATCTTGGAGGTCTTTTCCAACCTTAGAGATTCCATGCTTCTATGATTTTATTTTGGGTCTTGTGGAAGAGGCAGTCAAGCCACAATTACAGCAAATGAACTATATGACCACTGGACCACTACGAATCTCAGACTAATGGTGAAAGTTTTCTTCCAACCTGCCTTTCACCACAGTTCTTGGTGGGAAGGATCCAGGGAATATAGCTGCCTGGGAGGCTTACTCAAGATGAACTGCAACCAAGGTTCACTGTTACAAGCACTAATGTAAGTACTAATACTTCATGTAAGTACTAAGCACCTGCCATTTAATCCTGTTCCCATAGGACTGGAACTAACATGGTACAGCTAGCACTCCCATAGCACCAGCACTGCTAGGAGTCCGTACAGACTTTTAACTGACTAGCAATTTCTCTTGAATGTTTTCCCAGAGCATCTTTCTTTGTGAACCTAAATTTGAATTGATTTTTCTGGAAGACATCTTATTACTTTATTGCCTAACAAGCTCTGAAGAACCAAATGAAAGGCAGAGATAGCAGCCTCATTGTCCTGTACAGACAGATAATACTGTACTACAAATAACAGTCTTCACACTGGTTTCAGTCAAAAAAACAACTGTGAGAATACAAGGCCTGACCTAACAATGCCAAAAGGTCTGCAAAACATTTTATAGGAATGGCTGCAAGGTACGTCTGGTTAGGAGAGGATGTGGCACTGTGCCACAGTGTTACATACTGCTAAAACTGTGCAGCTTCTGCGGAAAACAGTATATGGGCTGACCAAGAAAGATCTGCTATTTTTAGCGTATGACATCATTGTTAGGGGTTTTCTGGAGCATTCCTACTTGCTGACAAGCACAAACCTAAAGGAAGCAATTGGACTGGCACAAAAAATTGTAGAGAAAAGCTTTGTTTATATAAAGCGGCTGCCATATTTTCCTTTCCACTGTAACTGAGGTTCTCATTTGGCAAAGCGTGTGTTAGGATTCTGCCAATACATTTTAGGACAACTATCTAAGCGTCTCTCCCTGACAGACTGGTACTGAGATAGTTCTGCTCTTCATGCCAAAGGTCACACATACCTCTCTGCAGAGAGCACTAATGCTGTCCCTGGCTCAAAAAGACCAGTCACTGCAAAAGAAAAAGATGGAAGAGATTTTTACCCACTAAAAACTTAGTACTCTCTGCATTTTTAAGGCTTACAGTTTCTTTTGGCATAGGACCAGAAAATGCTATGAAACTAAAGATCCATTAAGGGAAACTGAGAGGAAAATGTGAAATCAAATACTCAAAACAAAATCCAAAAACTTCTTCTTGCCAAGTACAAAAATGGAAGAAGAATGAGAGTTTTCTCATGTGATGAGTTTTGATTAATTTAAACTAATGTTAAAAAAAATTAAAGTTTTATTCTGATGAAACAAACATGGTAGAAAAAGAAAAAAAATTCTCCAATGTATATAAGCTGTAGCAACTTTTCTGTGGTAAAAATAAAATCTTTCCCTCTTCTTAACACCTTTTGTGACTTTAGTCCAGTTTTTCCTTGCCACAGTGAAGCCTGGAAAGAAAACTACTAAACTTCATTGAATTAATCTCACAAATTACTAAATCCAAAGAACAAGTATTAAATGATCTTTAAGATGTATCAAATGCCTTCAAGCATTACCAGCAACGTTGCTGCTAAAGTTACATAAATATTCAAATTTAAAATAGAATTACTTTCAGTTTTTACAAATATTATGTTATGGTATCATATGCTCATGGAAAATAACTTGTCTAATTAATTTTTTCTGAAATAGTACAGTTCATGAAAGGTGTTGTACGCACAGTGTTAACACCATTGCACCATCAGGAAACTCCATCTAAAAATCAAATTGAAGAATATGAACAGTTTCTTTAATCCAATACAGGGTTTGTAAAGCCTCTACTAACTACATTTTTTTCACCTTTACCAATGACTACTTAGTTCAATTTTTTTTCTGTGTTCACAACTTTAATGAAGCACAGAAATGTGTGGGTAATTAGTAAATAATGTCCATTTGCTAAATTTTAACACTGAGACTTAAATCTCAGACTACTCTTAACAAAAGTCTTGGATGCTTGACCTTTTCAAAGGCTGTGTGCACTGCTCATGGTCAATGTGCATCGCTTGCATAATGGGTCTGTGTATGAAACATATACAATGTCATGAAAGTAAAGGAAGAATTTGCACATTCCACCATCAGTACTCTGGCAGGAATTCTAATTCCATGGAGCAAATAAATTTTGCTATGAAAACATTACATACTTTCTTCTTTTTTTCCAAATTATTTTTCTACAGACTCATCACTATTCTTAGTATCTCAGACCAACCAGACACAAAAGCATCTCAAATCATCAAAGCAAGAGCTTTTGCAGTGAATGACCCAGTGCTTTTTCAGCTTCTTTTGCAGAAGTTTAGCCTAAGCACCGGGACAAATTTTAGGCATTTTACCTCTATTTGAAGTATGCCCTGATGATACTTTGAGAAGTTCCAAAAGAACACCTTGTCTGTATACTTTTACTATTAGAACTACTCTCTCAGGGAAGGCAAAGTTCCACATGCATTCATCACAAGAATTCCTATCAACAGATCTGGTCATGGTACGGTCCTGCATGCCCTGGGCTGCCGCCAGAGCTCAGAGGAACAGCTGGAGTTGCCACCAACTGCAGCTATATTCAAAGTTAAAAACACAAAATGTCTGACTCATGTTAGGCCAAACGTGTTGTTTTGTGTTTGTTAAGATGACACCTTTTTTCCATTTCAGCAGGAGGGTGCACCTGGATGTCAGCAGTGTCAACACTAACTGCAGCAAAATGTGAACGGTTGGTGCAGACCACTCTTTGTATGCATGTGTACATGACCCCACAGTGGTAATGCAGAGTCTTTTGATTACTGAATATGCTCTTTGCTTTTCACAAACACTAACTGGTAGCCCTCATTTCATTAACTGGTCAGATTTCAACTTAAAATTATTTAATTGTTTGTTGCACTATTCCAAATAAGAAGAAGTTCCAGAATTCCATTAGTCTGATAGTTACAAACCATATTTCAACATTTAGCTTCTAAAATTTTCTATGTGTTTTATCCTTGGAATACAATTTCATTTAAATTTCTTTTTACCCTCCCCATTTTCTTCCAGCTGTGTTTATACACAGTGATTCTCTTACCTAAACTTTTCCTTTCCCAGGCTAAGGCCCAACCTAGTTCCTTACATCTGGTGTTACAAGACAGATTTTATTCATCTGATTGCACCAGCATTTATTTAAACCCTCAAGCATGCAAGCATGGATGGCCAGAATTGCATACAATGCTCTCCATGTAAGCTCTCACCAGCTCCTTCTGAAGTAGTACAAACAACTCTATTTTTACATAGAAACACTATATTTGATAGGCAGTAGGGATAAATTAGTCCTTCCATGGCTCTATCTCACTTGTGACAGCTATCTATTGAACAACACCATAAACTAATGTCAGAATAATTATATACCATTTTGAGGTTTGTGTCACATCATTTCAGTAATCAGATTTTTCCTTTGTGATATCCAAACCATGTTCTATTTCAGTGAACCCTTCCATCACTGTTTTATTAGCATATGGTCTAAGTACACATAAATTCTGAGACAAATTTTCTAACTGAAGTATTTACAAAACTGATAACAAGATGGTTCTAAGGAAGTTCATTACCAACTTTGCTCTCTAAAACATATGCTAAAATAAATATTTTATACTAGCATTGTATTACTAAACATTTGTTTGTTTTGACTACTTCAAATTCTGCTCACCTAAATAGTTATTGTATTTGCCAACAGCTATTTGTATAGCATTGCATCTAGCTTGGTTGAGCTATTCAAAACCTTGGTTCCTTTGCCTGTGACTAAAATTGCTAGTTCTGTCAGAATTACTGGCCAGGGATTATCTCTTCCTTTAACTAGAGCACATTCATATATTGACCAATGTGCTCTCTGGCACCTGCTTCAAATCTCTGTGTGGTTTAACTCTTCTCCAGGTCTTTTGTAAACATTACTTTAACATGCTTAATCCCCCAAAACTTAAATCCACAAAAAATAAGTATTAACCTATTAAAAATAGTAACTCGAAATTGGTAGATGTTCTCAATGTATTATTCATAATACCATAGAAGCAATGCTGGATACCTTGGACATGACTTTAGTGTTACTGAATAAAATTCCCAGAACACAATCATCTTGTAATAGAATGAAGACTAGATTTTCATCTGCTCTGAACTGTTACTTTTCACCTTGTAAATCTGCCTATAGTCATAAAGAAAGATTGTCATTCTGAATTTTACCTAGCAGAAACACCTTAAAACATCTTCAGCCAAGGACTTTTTGTTCAGGTCTTCATAAAACGAATGACTAAGTAATCTTTCTGTTAAATTTTCCAACATCTGAAGAAAAGAACAGTACTTACTTGTAATTGTCATCTTCTACAAATTTTTGAAGTTCTTCAATGTAATGGACAGACTTCAAATACTTTTGCACATGGGGAAGTGTTGTGAGATAATCTGTGGCATGTTTAAACAAACAAACAAAAAACATTAACATTCATGTAATCCAAAATTATTATTTTTTCAGGGTTTTTTTTCTGGCTCTTACGATACCTTCATGGAAACAGAATGTGAACCTTCCTAAAAAATTACTTGGGCAGAAATAGTACTTAAACTCGAAAAAGGTGCTAAAGACTTGATTGAACAAAAGTGATGCTCTCAGTTGTTAAAGAAAATACAAATGTATTTCATCATCATGAAAGCTGGTGGATTTTATTTGATGCTATCTCACTGGTGGAAAAATAATTATCTGCTGCAAAACCCACTTGCATTTTTGGTTCATTGCTCTGGGAAACATCAAAGCTTGAAGATTTGGTATTAGTGGTTCTCAGGAACTGAGAAGACTTCCAAGTTGTTAAATAACTAATTAATAATTACAATGCTGAATACCAAGAATGAAAGACACTAAGTTCAGAATGACAGAAAAACATTTTGACACATAGTGCATAGAGAGGAACATTTCTCGTAGTACCTATCTTAACTTTTGTGCTCCTGTAAAGGTAACTGTTTTAAAGGCACCCATTTCCCAGAATATTGTTTGAAGGCCATATTTTAATTTTCATCTTGATTTTAACAAGAGCACTCAAAATTAATGCATAGCACTGCAGGAAGCTCCCAGAATTGTAAAAAGGAAAGGGTCAATGAAATAATGAGGTTTCTCTGTTAACCAAAGTATTAAGAGACAAAATGAAACTCACTATAAGAAAATAACACCTGAATAATCTAGCTATTCAGAATCATGCATTATTATGCCTAGTTCCCACCTTTAAATACCTCAAAATACCGAAGCTGACAAAAAAGGATAAGAGCTGGACACTTAAGCACACACAGTTAAGATCTCACCTTGTTTTTTCACAGTCTAACAATCTTACAATCCTTTTTTTTTAAGGTCTCCAAAACTGCAGCTTTTCAATTTTCTGAATTTGATTGTTTAGCTGCACTCAAGGCTTTTCTGCTCGTTACGTGTTTAAGCAATGAAAAGTCATGCTAAGTCACCAAGAGTACATAGATAATTCATTAAGGCAAGAAAACCAGCACATTTCTTGATATACAGCTTCACTAGCAGGCACTAGAACTGCAGAAATTATTTTTAGAGTAAAATCCTTTTACAAAAAGAAACAACCCCTGGCACTTATGTGCAGAAGCTTAGCAGAGTTGAACAACTGCTGTATAGACTGAAATATTTGTATTTCATTTTGTAAATATATCACCAGGACTCTAAAAACAAGATTATTATCAAATGAACACATTCCACACTCTAGACAAATAAAGGGAATCAAGATTATTCTCTCGGATTGCCTCTGGTGGAAACAGTATATAAACCACATGCAATAGCTGCACTTGAAAGTATGTAGTTTGTATCCCACATGTAACATTAAACTCTACACAACCTGTGATTTAGCTCTTACAACTTAGAATATATGCTTACCTGCCCTACTTACTGCTAAGACTGATACTACACAGAAGTGGAAACTACATCACTTAGTAGTGTTCAACTCTACTAAGATTAGCGTCCTGTGTTCCCTCAGGGCCAAAATCTGCTTCCACAATTTCGCGGTAAAGAAATTTTACTTAAGGCCTGATAGGCATAACAAAATTTACCAACCATAGTTGCAGGATACTTGCAGATCAGCTATTATTCGGAGAATGTTGTTCATTTGATTGGATCTTTGTTCATTCTCCATTATGCTGTCTGAAGCAGGATATGCAGAATCAATGTAGATTAAATCCAAGAGATAAATTCCTGAAACAAACAAATCAATCAACCAATTGATCTAGTGTTTCAAACAGAAACAGTTGCATAATTTTTAATGAATATAGCAGCCAGAAGCAGTTTACCCCCACTGTGATCTAGGTCCATTTAACAAAGGAGAGTTCTGGATTTGCGTTTTGAAAAATTCCGTAATTGCTGCTTGAGTTCTATGACAGCCCTTAAAAAGACAGAACAGCTTTTTTGCACTTGGCTACTGTCTACTATGAGCAATTTGCAGGACGGTAAAAAGGACACTAAAAAAAGAACGAGAGCTGCCCCAGCTGGTGGTGCTGACAGTGGGGGGACACAACACTGGGGGCTCCCATGACCAGAGACCACTGCAATGCTTCCTTTGTCTGCCACCAGTGTGGAAGATCTCCATCAATTTTTCTGCCCTGAGACTTGGGAATACTTTATGGAAATCCCTCACAAGCCTTTTTCTCACTTAAGCTGAACTCGTCACGTGTCTGTTTATTCAGCTCTCTGCCATCTTGCCCAGTACATTGCTCACTGGATCACACTGTGTTATGTCCAGCATTGGCCAGGCTGCAATATGTAATTTCTTTACACTGCTGAGGAGGAATGAATGAAGAAATCATATGACCTGTCATTGAAAACTGAGGAGACAGACAAAGAAGCAGCAACAAGCCAGAACAAATTCAGTTTGTTATGAACTGTTAAATGCTTTGCTTGGAAACCATAAGACCATAACTAAACTCTCAAGTCCACAGCAATCTGTGAATTTGGACTGTGAAAGAACTATGTATGTTCATTAGACCCACTGACATGATAAACAGGAGAGTGCTCCAGTGACCAAAGGTAATTCAATAATCCCACCAAAATCGAAAGGGACATGTAGACCTTGTAAAACCTTGTAAATGAGTGGAATAGAGCTGGATTAAAAACTGAACCACAAACAAAAAAAAAAAAAAAAAAAAAAAAAGGAAATTTCCAGTCATGTTGGAGTTAAAACAAAGAAAAAAGATGCTTAGAAATCAGGTCAAATTTTACAGTATAGTTTAACTTTCCGCAATGACACAGATCAGACCTTCAAAATTTTTCTTCCCACATTGAAAGTTCTCTCTTGAAGAAGTAATATATGTCATAAATATGAGTACAGTTTATAAAGCAGAAGTTCATATGACTCAAACTACATTAGCAGTTTTATCTTAAGAGTAACCTGGGGTATTTATTGCTTTCTCCCAAAAAGTACCTTCTGAAAACCATTTTCAACTTATCTTCACTTCTCTTTCTACACATTTCTACCTCTATAAGGACAGAACGATGTATCATCAAAAGTTATTAATGTTTTGAGTGATGCTGTATTTGCTCTCTTTTCTTAAAACAAAACAAAACAAAGAAACCTCTGTTACTGAAATTTATATTAGCAGTTATATTTGCAGTTCTGTACCTACTGATTAAGTATGTTGATGTGATTCTGCTTCTCTCAGCTACAGTTATTTCCCAAGCCAAAGGATGAGTTTGTTTAAAGGAAGAGGGAGTAATCAGGGTTTGCTTTCCCAGATTAACAAAATAGGTACAAAAGCAGAGAGGTAAAAAGGAAAAAAGTATAACTTTATGTGATTAGAAGACAATTTTCCACAAGTTTGTCAAGGGCAGCAATACCTGCTCTTTCTTTGTCCTTCTTCACTCTTGTGAAGATAAGCTGTTAATCATACCACTTTATTATACCTCATACAAAATTTCACATATACTAGAGAAACATGAACAGCACTTTTGTCCTGCTTTTTTCCACATCCCAGTCTTAGTTAAATTTTAGAGGGGAAAAACAACCCCTATTATTATTTTCAGCTTTTCTGAACTTTCTCTGAACAAGGGCTTCAACCACACTGGGAAACTGCTTCAGCCACACTCGAGTGATCCTAACACCTACACAAAACCAGCATGGACCAAGCACGTTACACTTCAGAATGAGGGGATAACTCCTATTTCCCTAGTTAGAGTGGCTTTGTAGCAGTTTAGTGTTGAGCAAATCCTGAGTCCCCAAGGTTTTGCAATGACCTGGAGATCCTGCCTAGATGAGGTAACATACAGCAGCTCTTCACTGTCCCCTCTTGTCAACATCAAAACGCACCTAAGAGTTACTGCTGTAAAAATTCCATTTGTGCACTGCAACTCATGCCTTATGGCAGCCTGGGTCAAAGCCACTTTCCAGCTATTTTGAGCAAATCTGCAGCTATTCTCATAGATGTTAAAGGTATAAACACACTTCCACTCTGTAGCAGGGGTTGTAAGCATTTTTTCAGGACAAAGAATCCATTTTCTAGGACAACATACAGATGAGGACCAACAAAGTACACAAGCACCAAAAAGGACGAAATGATGTTAGCCTAAGCCCTGTAAATTCCAAATAAAAATGTAAGGAAATGGGCTTTTGGTAGGTAGTAGGGTGCAGGAAGAAAAAACCCAAACTCACAGAGGTCAAAAAAATGAAACTGAATGTAATACACTAGAATATAAAGGAACGCATCTTTTGTAATTACACACCAAGCTACACTTTTCCCATATTGTTCCTCTCCCTTTCTTCCTTTAAAGCAAGAAGGATAATTAGGTTTATATGTTTTTATTTAAATCTGGAAAGTGATATTTTAAACTCTTCCATATATATGATGTGATGTGATGTGATGTGATAGCAGGTATAGACAAGGATCATTTTGTTTTGCACAGAGGAATGACAAAATTATTCTCTTCAGCAAAAGACTTCAAGACCCGTTTCTCAAAGGAAAGCCTCAGGGCTGCCTCATGCCAAAGCAAACACACAGCACTAGCTTTTCAAATTTTGGCTTGCATTTGTGCTACTGTGCACTGAAAAAAGTTAGGATGTGAGGCCATCGGGATATTTTCCAGAGGGTGAGCTCATGGGCAGCTTCTTCCACAGGCAAGTATCATTTTCCAGTGATACTCACTTTTCTCCATTGTCACCAGAACAAATTTTTGCAGCTGGATATTGTATGCAGACAGCAGTGTTCATTAGTTTATGGTCCCATGGAAGTAACAACACACGCTAAGGAAAAGCACAGCCAAATAATCCAAGATCTTCATTAATGAAAATCACTCTGTGTAAAGGGGACCAATTATTTTTAAATTGGCAAAAGAAAACCAAACCTGTAACACCAAGCTTTTAAACTTCTAGTGGAGAGATCAAACAAAGAAGTAATATTAGCAACAGTTTAAAGACAGGAAAGTATTAGTACAGCAAAAAAGTGAACTTCAAATGTAGCAGCCAATGCCACCCGGATAGCATATTTTGAGTGCTTCATCCACGAGAGCAATTTCCAAGAAAATTTTACTGAAAAAAATATTTATAGAGAACTGCAGTGTTCAGCAGGATCCAAACTTAAGTCTGTGCGCTTGTGTCTTGATTTACAGTTAAGCTTCTCTTACTATTCTCTTTATTCAGTACTCAAGGCTTCTGAGAAGGTAGCATTGAGGTAGATAACAAATAAGAGACTTGGGAGTTGATGGGTACTAATAAAGATGTCTTAGGAAAAATACTCTGAAGCCTTTGAAAATCAGTGGATATTCAGCTTCAGTTCTGAAGAACCTGAGCTGGAGCATGCAAGCTTTAAAATATTCATAACTACAGTGTGTAGTTTGTTTCTTGTCAAGAAAGACTGGCATAACATGCTAAAAAGACAAAACACTTTCAGTCCAGTAAATCACATGTACAAAGCTATACAAACGAGAAAAACTGGGCAGATATTGCTTTGAATACCAGTAACAGAAACAAAGAGAAATCTGTTTTTTAAGGCATTTGCCTGCAAGTTAGAAAGCCTGGGTTCCAGTTTTCTGCTCTGTCACAGATTTCTTTGACCTCAGCAGCACCATTTACTTTTAACAATTCAGAATTTCAAATCTCTTTGTGGGTTTATTACAATTTGCAGGCACGGGCACCTAAAATTGTTTCACAAATATACACTGCAACGAAACTGATAATAAAAAAATCTTTGCAGATAAAGACTGAAAACTTGCATCATTATCAACTGTGTCTTTTTAAATTTGTATTTTTTAAAACCTTTTTTTATAATGAATATAAAACTATACTGTAAAATAGTAGGGCTAACAAACTAAAAATTAGGTGGTTAAACCACACCACTACTGCATACCTGGTATACATTTTCATGCATAGTGCTTTGTTAAGGGTCTGTGCAATTCTGCAAATGCAAGTAAGCTAGGAAACAGCTGTTGTATGATATTTTTGTCAGTCAGACATTCACTACTTTGCAATAAAAAATAATTAGCTAATAGAGAAGTATTTCGCACTAGCCTAGGGACTTCAATTTATTATTCTTAGGTAACATTTTGATCAAGTACTATAATAAAGTATCACATTTATTTGGTAAATTGTACTATTACTGTGAAAACCACAAACACACGCTGTAAAAGGAGGTTAAAAGAAAAGTTTTATGTTTTAATGAATAATTTAGTTCCCTATTTACAATCATGTACACTTTTAAAGCTATTCACAGCCCTTGAATGTACACATGCTGCCGTGTAACACAGATGTCTGGGCATCGAGCTTTCCTTCAGCACAGGAAGCAAGGTCTGCAAGATACACAGTAACTAGCACACATAGCAAAAGAGAATCTACAGGAAGTAATTATTTTCTATTTTTGCTCCTCTCAAATAGAATAATGACACTGGTTTGATAGCAGAGCCAAAGGAGACAAGGATATGTTTCCAATTTGTAGTCACTATATTTATGAAAGCATTTTCCTACATACAGTAGTGTGGTTGTATCACACTAAACAAAGCAGAGGACAGAGGAACAGTAACTTATCAGTTAACTATGTGGTAGAAAGTCCAAATTACAAGAGTCAGCAGTTTGTAAAACCAAAGACACCATTGTTAGGATATTAGCTCATAGGCAAAAAAAGCCAACTTTTTTGGTTTTGTGGTATCGCTGGTTTCAGGAAGACTGGATATTTTCCACAGATGAAGGGCTGGAAAAAGTTTGTACAAAACCAAATGTATATACTGGTTAACCTTGGTAGGATTTGGAATACTCTACAATAACCTGAAGACAAACCTTTACGAAGGCAACATCATGTGATTTTTAACATACAGAAAAGTATGCATTACAAAATGTCTCAAGACAGACTTTACCCATTTACAATGTGGTCCCATGCATGGCCGTCAAGGTAATTACAGGATTGGAGGGATTGTCATAGGAAAAAAAGGCTAAAGGAATTGGTTTATTCAGCTAAAACAAGTGAAGGGGCAGGAAGGGAACCTAACTGCTTTTCCAGGACCTATGGAGATGGAAACACTCTCTCCAGAGTGATAGCAACAGGTCAAGAAGTGATGGGAAGGCGTTGTATCTGCATGTAAGCAAATTTCTTCTCAGTGAATACACTTAAATATTGAAATAGGTTTCCCAGAGGAGGATAGCAATTTCCCTTACTGGAAATATTCAATATATGGCTTGACTGGATACTGGATAAGCTAATTTATGGCCCTGCTTTCCACAGAAGGTAAACCAGATGATCTCCAAGGGTATCTTCAAGCCACGACTCTACTGTTCTGTGACAAATTTGATACGTGTGCTAGCCTATACTTGCGTATCTATTATTGAAGGGGCGTTTGGAGTACAGCAGTTACATGGACTAATTTGCTGCAGCAGGAAGGCTCTGTATGTACAAGCAGACAATGGACCCCGATTTTAACTGTGAAAAAAGCAAGTACTTCAAGCACTCTCTTTTCTCATGAGATATAAGCAACATTTACCTTATAAAAATGTAGAGCTAGAGAGGGCACCTTATTTTGGCTCAATCTGGCTCAGCAACATTAACAAACAAAATTAAAATTTGATGTTGATCCTATGGTTCCTCTCCTGAGGAACCTCACCCTATTCAACCACCGGAATTAATCATCCCACGTTTGCCACTACAGCAGAAATAACCAGATGTTAGTACCTTTCTGCTAGTAGGATGTTTTATTGTCTAATCATAGACTTTAATGCAAGCTCAGTATTCTCAATATGAAAGAAAAATCAACTATGAAATCTTTTGCAAATCATATCATTCAGCCTAAAGCCCCTTAAAAAAACAATGAACTGCACTTCACAGTATTACAAACCCAAGGAAAAGGTATGCCCATTTGGTCTAGGTAGAACGCGCACACAGAGGCAAATCCCACTTTTCTCTTTGGTCCTTCCCATAAAGCAAATTCCTAAAGTTATCCAAACAATCCAGTTATGCTACAAACGCCTGGCACATCCAACTAAAAGCTTCCTGCCATCTATCAAGTTATCACAACTTTTTCCCTGTAGACAAAACTGCATCAGGTTGAAGAAATAAGCTTTGTCATATGCTATTTGGAACAACCCATACACAAAAGCTTACAGGAACAGGTTATTTAGACAGCTTTAAGAGACAAAACCCCACTCAGTACCTAATCAAAAGGCTGGTCTGTGTAAAAAAATGTTTCTTGTTCAGCAAAGAGGACAATCAAAGAAACAGAGTTTGGCTATTTTTGATTTTTCAAGTATTTTATTTATAATGTAATTACCTGTAAGAGAATGCTCATGACTAAAAAATACAACACAAGAGAAATCTCTAGGCTCCTTCAGTGAGTAAAAAATTTAGGCATTTACCTGCACTTATTTAAGTGCCCCAAAAATCAATGGACCTGAACTATATGTTAAAGAGCTTAAAAGTGGTTATGGATACCTTATAAATACGGGCCTAAATAAACAACCACATCCTCAGGAAGTAATTTGTTTTTCAAGAACCTTGGAGCTGCGGGGCATAACTTCAAGTTAGAAAACTGTATTTTCCTGCAAAAGCAAAGAATCCAAAACTGTTCATTTTAAAACTAAAACTAAATACTCCACCCAAGTAGTAATCTAGCTAGAGAATCACCTATCTAGCTCTACAAGTAGACAGGAATTGGAGAAACTGATCAGGAAGTGACAACAGGAAACAACCACTCTGGTCTCGTATCCTGACAAACACTCATGGCCACCCACTCCCTCCACTCTTCCTGCTCCCACTTCCCTCCCTGGAGCAGCTCTGTGTATCCTAGGCTGAAAAAGTACCTTGGGAACGAAGGAGTGTGAATCAAACACATGTTGAAAGAAAATTCAATGGGAAAATTGCTAAATCTGTCAAAACTTAACAGAATTATCACTTTCTGGTTCTGTGAAGCCAACTTTTTCAGTATAAAACTGGTACATTGGAAAAGCTGTGGACTGCTTTAATCCCAAGCACCCAGACTATGCTCCTAACTAGTACTGAAATGGCCGCTCAAGTCAGTGTCCTCTCTCTTTACAACAGAAAGGAATAAGCTTCTGAGTTAAACCAGAAAATAATTAACAGAACAACAGTAAGTTGAAAGAATCACAGGATGTACAGGAAAGGTACAAAAAACTAAAAAAAACTAAAGGCATACTGAATTGATCGTGTAATATGGTAAGACACGGGTTTTTTTGCTGACATTCACTTTCAGGATGGAAATAATCATCACAGTAACAACTACATGTTAATGTTTTGATTTGAACAGAACAAGTTTTAATACAGTATCTTTAAACCTCTTTATTTGTGCTCTGGTTAATTCAAGCACTCTCATATTGGTTTCCTGAAACCCTACAAAATCCAAATATCTTCAAAACTGACTGACAAGTTGCAAACAAACACATTTTTACAATATGATATATCTTTCTTACTATGTCAGCGACATACGGTGACTGAAACAACCCTTTGGTTTCCTAAACTGTAATAAAAAAGAACAATTTTATGTTGCTAAGTTTCACTTCTAATTTTGCTAATTTCTTTGCTCAGTTCCCAGCAAGTTATAAAGGCAGATTTTGCATTCATTCATTCATTCAACAAATTTTTTTTAAATCCAGAGTTAATACCCAAAAACCCTCTACACACAGGGAGTTCCATAATAGCAAACTTTCAGAGAGGTTCTAAGAAAATTGCAGGAATTCACAGCATTCAAACGAGAAACAGGTTCTAGATTACCAGGACCGATAGGAAGAATCATTCAAAACGCACTGAGGTTCAGCCAAATAATGAATTCTCAATCTTCATTAGAATGTTTTAAGAGCTTCTTTAAAACTGGACCATTTACTGTCCATGATTTCTGCTTTCGAGCTGTTGCCTGACAAAGATGACCTAGGAAGTACTAAGAAAGCAGCTCCTGAGCGCTGCGAGGAGCGGGTGCCCGGGCTGAACATCCATCCCTGCATCCCGAGCCCGCCGTGACGAGCTCGCAGGGCAGGAAGTGCCCCCCCCGCGCCCCGACATTTTGGTCCCGTGCAGTCCCCCTCCCTCCGTGCCGCTCGGTCCAGCGAGCCTCCGCAGTGTCCTGTCCACCCCGGCACTGGCGTCCTCCCTTGGCCGAGCTCGGTGCGGCCGGGCCGAGTCCCGCTCCGGGGGCGGGCAGCGCTCGGCCGCGGTGGCCGGAGCTCGAAGCCCCTCCCGGCAGCCCCGCAGCCGCGGCGGCCCGGGGGCGGAGGCTGCTCGCCCGTCCAACCAGCGCCCGGCAGCTCGCCGCTGCTTTACCTTCTCTCCCCCTTTCCCGGCCAGGATAAGCCTGCCACAAAGAGCAGGGGTTCAAATGAGGCTGCTCGGGGCTGCCTGAAGGGACGGCCGGGAGCACCGAGCGCCCCGCGGGAAGGCACCGCTTCGGACGCGGGGCGCAGCCCGGGCTGACGAGGCCACAACGGTCCCGTGCAAGAAACGCGCGCAAGAGGAAAAGAATTGCGCCTCTCTGCCAAGTAGGTCCCATCTGGTCCCAGCACAGCACACGCGGAGCGCGGTGGCCGAGGCGATGTCCCGGCGGTCGGGCCGCTGCTGACGGGAGCGGCTGAGGGCGGGAGCGGTGGGGACGGGCAGCGGCGGAACCGGGCGGGTGCGGGGAGAACGGGCAGCAGCGGGACCGGGCGGGTGCGGGGAGAACGGGCAGCGGCGGAACCGGGCGGGTGCGGGGAGAACGGGCAGCGGCGGAACCGGGCGGGTGCGGCGGAACCGGGCGGGTGCGGCGGGCTCCGCACGGAACCCCTGTAAGCTCAGCAGAGTAGGACTGCCCCCTAACATACAGCAGCAAGCCTGTTTTTTGACTTCATAAAACCAAAAAATACCCCCGAGTCCAAACAAAAATCCGTCACATATTAAAATAAAAGTTGGAAAGATCGCTGAGACATTACGTGCAGGCAGAGAAAGCCTTGATATTTTCAAGAATACGATTTTATTTTTTAGAAAAATCTTGCTTGTTTTTGCACGTAACTTTGATCTTCACGCTTCCCTAAACTTGCCATCCAAGAATTTTTCTAGGACATCTTATTTTCTAAAGGACTGTCTGTCTCAAAAATTATGAAACCTCCATTCAGTCTTTTTTACACTCATGTCTGATTAGGGAGGTACAAAACTTTCTCATACTTTAACGGTCTATAAAGTAAATACTTGAAGTATTTCACAAAAACTTAATTTAAAAAAGAAACTAGCATTTATGAGTACATTCATGTAGGCATCAAACTAATTACACTAACTGCCATTTTTCCACGGGTAAAATCAGTCAGATTTATTAAAATAAGAATATTAAAGTTTAAAGGCTATTAGAGACAATGTCCATGCAGACATATGAGCACACACAGTATGAGCACTTTCTGTTAGTGATTGGATTAAGTGAAAATAAGGTGAGGCCGCCGTTAAGGGAAGCAACAACAAAAGCAGGGCTTTCTTTCAGTAATTACATTCCATGTCTATGACAGAACTTTAGTAAAGCACAAAGAACAATCCACAAACAACTAAAATACTTGGTAATCACAAAGAAAATTGGTACTTCTTGTAACTGAAGAAGCTTTTCCCAAAACTTGAAGAAAGCTACAGGGCAACAAAAGAGACACAATCTTCTGCAGTTTCTTGCAGCAATTGATAGTATTTCAAAACAAAAGCTCTCCAAGACCTCATGAAGACACTCTCGTTCGGAAGTGCTGGTTTAGTCATCCATTCCCCTCACTAGAAGAAGTATTGCCTTCTAAGAAGACTGAAATTTTAGTTCAAGCACCAGTTCAGTCTTAAGTGGGCAGAAAATCTGACAAGAGAATGTATCCTAATATATCTTAATATACACAAATATCTTAATGGAATTCCTTGGTTAATGCCAGTGTGGCACTTTTTACAATGGAAGCAAGTAACTGGTGGCAAAACCACAAAAGTGATTCCCTCCCTAAGTCTGGAGTTAAATTTTTGAATTCAGTTTAGTACCATGTTTTCATTAACTAACACTGTATGCTACTATGTGTCAGCCCTTTCCTATGTATTTACTTTAAAACTTAAAGCCTAACTTTAAAGTTTTTTTCAATACATGTGGTGTACATATTACTGTGCTGTATTTTCACTATGAATTGCTGTTTCCTTTTACAAAACAAAAAAAATCACTACCCAGGTTTTTCACAGCAATACTTTTCATCTAAAAGTCAAGATGTAATCGTATTCTAAAAGAAACCCTGTAGCACTGGAAGTCCCTCCTCTTAGAAAAGAGCAAACTTCACATTAAGTTTGAAGATTACCTTTGAGAGGTAAAAATTGTAGGATAAATTAACATAAGTCCATGGAAGAAAAGGTGTGAAGGAGTAAAAACAGAGCATGAGCTCTAAGAGAAGGGGAAGGGAGTAGGAAAGCAAGCAGATTCAAAAAATTCATGCTTGTCTGTCTTATCACAATGGCGTTGTGAAATCCAGATCATATTACTGGCTTGGTGCCTGGAACATGCCAGCTAACTGTAAGTTCACAAACACTGGCTATCAAAGGATTCTGCAGAAGCAAAAACCTAAGATTTGTTAAAAACATGCAAAACCAAGCCTTCTGATCTTTTCATAGCAGGATATTACATTTTCAACATAATTGCTTTGTTTGCTTTCACAATGCAACAAAAATGTAAAACTGCATTAATCTAAAAACACCTTTCAGTATCAAAGACAAAAGTATTAAACACTGAAGATGTGCTAGCTGTTCCTGTTTCTTCTTTAGAATGCACAGTTATTGAATTATGTATGAATTCACAATAAAATAGAGCAGTTTACAGTTTAAAGAATAAATGCTGTCATAGCTAACACTATGCCCTTTGTGAACATGCCTTCCTTTGTATGCCTCAGTGCCTGAGGACTCTGCACAGAAGATGGCATATCAGAGGTATGGAGGAAAAGACAGCCCACAAAAGAACTCCTAGCCTCATTTTATTAAATACAAACATCACAAAAGAGCTGATTAACCCACAGAGCTGAATTTTGGAACAGTGGTTTAGAATAGCTGAATGAGCTCATCTGCATGTACGGTATAATTTTTTCTTCATAGTCTAAGCAACCATTTCAGAAAATACAAGTGTTACGTAAAAGTGTGTGTTTTATCCTTCTTATATGTGTGTTTTTCACCTATCTGGATATTCTAAAAGGCTTTGAGAGTAATTACAGTGCATTCAGTTCTGGGACACGGGACCTACAGGAACTCTTAACAGTGCAGCCTCTAGACTGTAAGCCCTTCCTCAGTCAGAGCAATTTGTAGAGATGGAAATAAATGCTGAGTGTCAGACCTTGCCTATCCATTCTTTAATTAAATGGAAGTTACCTATTACAAAAAAAATCCGACCCCCCTGAAAGAAATCCAACCCACACCACAAAAATAAAACCCTATACAGAAAATTGAGTGAAATATTAGAAGAAATTAAACCCCCACAATCCTGAAATTACAGTAATTTCACGATTATAAGCCGCACCGAGTATAAGCCGCACTCCCGGGTGTTGGCAACTTTTTGTTCTTTTGTCCTTAT
>PYHW01010578.1:101336-122663 GCA_013186435.1 Turdus rufiventris
CGCACCTGATTATAAGCCGCACTTTGGGTTCAGACCAAAATTTTAGTCAAAATGGTGCGGCTTATATTCGTGAAATTACTGTAACTTCTAAGGTATGTAATACTATGGGAGCCTTTTTAGGGAGGCTGAATGACAATGATTATTTTAAAAACAACAGTTGTTATCCCAAAATTACAATGACTTAAATGGAGAATCCTATTTTATTTTGACAGCTTCTGAGCATTCTGCTTAAGATTAAGCCATGTAGGAAACCTACTGCATCACCTCGTTTACAATAATTATCACAGCCCACTAAACTAGTAATGCCTCCTTGGTTCCTCAGCTGCAGCATACAAGCCAGTAAAAATCTTTTCTAACTTGTTGAAATTTGCTACTGTCTGTATCATATACCAGGTTCTCACTATCAGTTCCATAAACTAAACAGGTAGTGTTTTTTCTTATCTTTGCAGTAAACTCAACTGTACTGCAATCCAAATATCTGCTCAAATCCCCAGAAATGCTCTCATTATAACTTCTCAGTTTTAGCACAGAAAATTGCCTTTGCTGTAAAGGAGTCTCCAGGGGTAGCGAGAGTGCCACATGTCATGTGTGTTCAAAACTGCCTTTCCATGGATCAATGCATCACAATGTCACACCTATGTTTCTTTGGCTTTGTTACAGTTTACTATACATAGAAATACAAGAGCAGCAGCAAGGAGCAATTCTATTGCATTTACCTACTGGGATCTGTTATGTTCCTTATCTGTAGAAATAATGCAATTTAAGGCTACTTAAAACTTCTATTCTGGTATGAAATTCAGACAATTATTTTTCCCATTTGTCTTAGTTAAGGTTTTCCACACAAGATTCACGCGGATCATTATTTTGCTTTTGCACTTTTCAAGAATGCTATTTTACAAGTCATGTCTTGTGATGTCTTAAGTATCAAAAGCTTTTCTTCTTAAACTTACTTGTAGTGTTAAGCAACACATAATAAAGTTCAATGCTCAGCCACCATCCAGTAGTCTGCCTGCTGTTTTAGCTCTACTTTTTGCAGGACACTGAAAAGCACAGATATAAAAAGGACGTAGTATAAACTCCTAGACACAAAATGCCAATCTCTCAATGGCTGAAAGACTGAACATTGCAAAACCCCTTGAGATCTAGATGTGAGTATTGATACTATATACTCAGGCTTTCATATACACACTTCTTTCCATACTAATAAGGCAAGTGTCTCTGTTACAAATGTAATTTGAAAAAAAAAAAACAAAAACTAGCCACTGTATCGAAAAGCTACTGGCAACATTTTCAGATGAGCTTAATGATTCTATGATTATAAGTCATGTTTTCCATCTGATGGAGACAGACCCTCATTTATACACAGAATCCCACAGGCAAAATATTTCATAAAACCTGAAAGAGCCAATGAACCAGTCTCTTTAGTAAAAATGAGATCCTCTGAGGCATGGCATCAAAACCAACAATTAATGAAAAAAGGTATACAGTTTGGATTATCCAATATGAAGTATATTGTAAATAGCTGAAACCCAAAAAGATCATAGTGCTGACATTGCTACCTTTAATGCTCCCTCTTAAGGCAAGCTGATTGAAAATAGAAATGAACATTTGCCAAACATAGTATTTTTCATATAGTATTTTAAATATATTTAGAAATCTTTTTAATATATATAAATAGTTTTTACCTTTATAATTCCAGGATCATGACAGTGATTAAACAGTAGGTTGTGAAACATCTGTATAATTTTATATTGTAAAATACTAAAATCTTGAAGCACATAAATTTCAAGATATTCGTAAAAATCAAAAGGTAACACATTTTGACTAATGAAAAGCTGCATATAAACAAGACAGAGTACAGGACAGAAAAATGGTTTCAAAGCAAAGCCAAAGTAAGATTTTATTTATGTTTTCTCTCTAAAGGACAAAAAAAACAATCAAATGCTGGAACATCCAATATCTCTTTCAGAAAGTTTATTTCCTATTTTGTCGCCAGATCATGGAAATATCCTTACTTGGATAAACAATGAATGAGTAAGCCACCTACTTCCAATTATATGTATAGATAGGCAAACATCTGGTGTGCAAGCTGAAATTTTAACTAAAGCACTTATGCTGGCTAGGAGTATAAAGCTGCTACAATTATATGCCACACAACAATGCTGCCAACGCAGTTATACTGGCAAACTGGGAAAAAAAGTATTTTGCCTGAATAAAAAGTACAATATACTGGCAAGTAGGATTGAGGTTTGGTGCATCTGCACTAGGGCAAGTTTGCCCCAACTCGGTTGCCATGAAAAGTGCTTTTACAAGTACACATCTTGAACAGCCAGCCAGAATCTAGAAATGAAATAATGAAATTACTTCAATCTGATTAGAAGCTCCATTTGATGTTCAAGCAAAATAATTTCTTTTTAAGAGTGCTTCATTCACATGGTTTTTGTTGGTATGCTCGTGTGTTAAAATTTTGTCAGTAGCAAAAGTTTTTTCAGTAGCAGTAGCATGAGGATAAGAGAGAGACAATGCTGTATTTCCAGTAATGAAGAAAATTTGCCCCAAACCTGCAGGTGTACTTTTAGGTTGAAAAGTCTATAGCTGCCCAAGTGGAATTTTGCACTGGGAACAAATATGGCCCCAATAATATAGTTTCCTCCTGGTCCAGTGCAGAAGAGCTATTGGCAGAGGGCAAGGGGAAGGGAGATAGAGAAACAGGAAGAACTGAGTGATCAGCAAGCAGCAGCAGCACTCAAGTACAAGGTGTATCAGCAATTACTGGGCACAGGAGAAAACTGAAAGTTAATGTCCTAGACATCAGATATAATCTTCCTCTCACCTGGGAAGAAATACTAATGTCCTAAGAATCTAATGTCCTGATACTCAAAGAGGAAAGTATTAAAAAAGCATTAAATCCTTCCTTAAAACTGTTTCTCTGGCTTCCCTCCCTACTTTCTCCATTCCAGCAAGCTTTTTTATCCCTGAAAAATTAATCATTGAGAATTGTTCAAATGACCATGTTGTGAACTTCATTTTAATTCAACTGCAGAAAGGAAGGAATGCCATTTATTCATGTAGTCCTTCACAATATGCAACAAATAGGCCTCATTCTAAACATTTTTTTAACCTAACAAGAACAGACAATAAGAAATTTACAAAATTATCATATACAGACTACAGGAAGAAAGCCAGCTGATGACAGTATGGTTCTTGTTTCTGTTTCTACTGGGGCATTCTCTAACCAGTGTCATTTTCCTTAACACTGCTTTTTCTTATATGAAAAACATCTTAGAAAAGATGACATGCAGGCAAGATCATGACAGAGAAACATTTCAGCACGTTCTAATTATGCTGATGTCATTCACTGGTGGCCTGCTGTCTGCAACCACTGGTCAAACCCTAGAACAGGCTTCCTAGAGAGGGGTCACCCACATAGTCAGGCAGACGATCAGTAAGATATGTTATAACAAGGCTGATGAACTCTGTCCCATATATCTAACACAGTTCTTAAAACCAGGAGAAAAATCTGTAAGATGTTGCTCTTTCTTCAGC
Source organism: Turdus rufiventris (assembly GCA_013186435.1). Classification (NCBI taxonomy): domain Eukaryota; kingdom Metazoa; phylum Chordata; class Aves; order Passeriformes; family Turdidae; genus Turdus; species Turdus rufiventris. The sequence continues at coordinate 104,883 of PYHW01010578.1, forward strand.
TCAGAAAAAATTTTTTTTTCTTCAGAAAAGTATGGGAACCCCACAGCCATACTCAAAAATATGAGATGTTGCAACAAACAGAAGTGAACTCTGAGGAAAAAACGAGTTTCTTCTTAGTGGTCACAATAAGTACAGGTTTAGAGAGGGGAAAAAATATATATTAAAATTCCAACAGTGAAATAAAACTATTTTACACCTATATGCAAGAGACATTTGCAAAACCAGTCATCTGTGCAGGAACACGAGGCCTGGAAAACTGCCAGGTTTTCCAAGTGTGACCTGCTGTGCAAATGCTGATTATGCAAGTTAAATCTGTCTGGAGTGAATTTATGTTCCCTATTTTCCAGGGCTCCAAAATAGCATTGCTTTACTTACAGAAACCATGTCAAACTCCAGATCTTCATATGACATGTTTTCAAGATTTTTGAAAAGTTCTGTACAGCACAACTCCTTTCTACTTGCAAAATGAAAATGAGTTTATTCTAAATAAGAAACTGAGGCAAAAGTATTTATCCAAAAATGTTGAGGAGGATTAAGTCCTGGTCGCTTTGTTTCAATCTTTTATAGAAACATCAACGGCTTATTTCACAGAAAGAGAAAAATGTGAATGACAACCATATCTCTTCTCAGTATAAAAATAAAGGATGCATATCCATCATTAACTTGAAATTAAAAAAAAAAATCTTCTATGTCAGCGGCTGCCTAGAATCATAAAACAGTTTAGATTGGATGAGACCTTATCTTCGTCTTATAGAGCAAATCTAGTTTCAAGATTAGATCAGACTACTCAAATCAAAACTTACCTAAATCAAAACTTCATGTATGTCCAGGAATGGAAATTCTGCCACCTATCCGGGTGACTGCCTCAATTCTCAGTCCAATGAGGTTCATTTTTTAATAAAACCCAATTTTTTCCTGAGGTAGTTTGTATCCACCACATACTTTCACTGTATACTTCCAAAAAGAATTTATTTTCTTTGCAAACACCCATTAAGTAGTTGAACATGTCTTTCTTTACCTTCTCATCTGGAGGCTACCAAACCTTGTTCTTCCTGGCACTCTTCATTCATCGTGTCTGCCAGCCTCCAGCTATCCATGCTGGGTGTACTCAGCTGGACTCACTTGTTTCTCACTACTGTTACTATCACCATTTAATGTAATTTTAAAAAATTATTGTACTAAAGATGACCAAACAGTAAAGCGAAGATACTTAAACACTGAATGATTATTTCATGAGAAATGTTTTACAAGCTAAGAAAAACACCATGGCAACACCACCTTGGTTAAAAAATATGTCTTTATACATTGAAAAACCTCCTTTTTCATCCATTTTATTTAAGAAAACTAGGTTGCATATACACGTAAGTATTGAAAATCAACACCAAAAAAGTTTTAGAAATACATGACATCAAAGTGCTGTTCAAGTAGCTGAGGGTGGTTTGTGACATGGGTATTTCTGGCAGCAGAAGCCCATGTTTCCAAGTCTACTGTTGCCTACAAAGTTCTGGTGTTGACTTACTTTTTGAAAGACTGTGAAGGCCTCAGCTGTCCACCTTGAATATGAATCTGCATGAAGAACTAAATTAGGGTATTTCACCAAAGGGCAACTGTTGTAATATGCCAGTAGACACTACCAGCTGATTGAGATCACCATGCACCATCACTGTCTACCATGCACATATGCAGCTATTTTTCCCCTTTCAAGTAGGGACTCTGAAGTGAGATGACTAGGCTGAGTGTAGAGCCAGTGTCTTCAGTGAGAGTCACTGTAAATGTTTCAGTTGTAAATTCAACTAGTCTAGAAAAATAACAGATTTTACTGCCTATAATATCTGAGTAGTAGAGTTTTTAACTTACAGTTATTAAGGACCAATGTAAAATTAGTTTTTCCTTTTTTTAAGCAATGGAGGTTCAACACTGCTGAATAAAGTAAAATTGCTACATGTCCTCTAAGCTGAATCTCCTACAATATATAGGCAGTTATAAAATACTGCAAATTAACTGTTAGACATTTTTAGAACTTTTAGCAGCATTAATACACATTAACTTCCATTCTATTTACATTAAATAAATGTAAATAATGTAATAAATTGAAAGTGTAATTAATATTTTAATGAAAATGCCAATCTCGAAACTTTTGTGGTACTTGCCTGGAAGAAAGGCCATTTCAAATCCTTGTATTTATTGCTTATTTTCTTACAGTTCTTAGCAGGCTTTAGATGAACTAGCAACTAGTAACTACAGTTCTGACCACGGAAAGACACAATTACTCCCCATGATGTCCACTTTAGTCAACAGAAGTTAATGCCAGACAACAAAAATTTGTACACACAGTTACTATGCACTATTTTGTAAGTTTTAGAAGAGATTATCATTTGTAAATCCACACTGATTCCCTCCTCATTACTTACTGTTAAATTTATTTTAAAACAGATTTTAGGAAGTTCTTTGCAGAAGAATATTTGACCGGAAATACAGGATCATGATGACAACAAGATTCATCTGTTTGATGCTAGTAACTGTTGTGGGAGTTACTACAAGTGAAACACAGGAATTTGAAGGCAATGACCAGGAAAAGGCTCAAGAATTCATTTATACTAACAGATACAAGCGTTCCAGTGACACACAGGACAAATGCACTTACACCTTTATTGTACCTCAGCAGAGAGTGACAGGTGCTATTTGTGTTAATTCTAAGGAGCCTGAAGTTCTGCTTGAAAACAGGGTAAATAAACAAGAATTACAGCTACTTAACAATGAACTTCTTAAACAAAAGAGACAAATAGAAACTCTCCAGCAACTGGTGGAGGTGGATGGTGGAATTGTTAATGAAGTTAAGCTCCTAAGAAAAGAGAGCAGAAATATGAATTCTCGTGTCACACAACTCTACATGCAGCTATTACATGAAATTATCCGAAAACGTGACAACGCCTTAGAACTTTCTCAACTTGAAAATAAGATTTTGAACCAAACTGCAGACATGTTGCAGCTTGCAAACAAATACAAAGACTTAGAGCACAAGTATCAACATTTGATGTCAATTGCCAATAATCAGACAATAATAATTGCCCAGCTGGAAGAACATTGTCAAAGAATGCCATCCATAAAGCCACTGCCACAAACTCCACAACCTCCAGTTAAAGTGTACCAGCCTCCTACTTACAATCGCATTAATAACCAGATATCTACTAATGAGATTCAAAGTGATCAGAATTTAAAGGTTCTGCCACCTACCTTACCAACTATGCCTGCAGTTACTAGTATTCCAACTTCAACTGATAAACCATCTGGTAAGTAATACTATTGATACATTTACATTAGTTTATGCTAATGTGCAGTGGGCAACATTTTAATTGCAATATCAAAAATGATGTCAGAATTTATTTAGCTAGTGAATTTTACATGCATGCTGTATAGAAACACAGAAAGAAAGCAAGAAAATTAACTGGGAATGTCTAAGACAGACATACTAGCCCCACAGATTTTTCTCACGTTACTTTGCCAAGACAAATCCATCATTCATATTACATCTATGAGATAAAGGACTTTCAGAAAAATCTTACTAATCACTTAATCTAAATTTTATTGACCTTTGCTCAAGACCAAGCTGCTACAGTTCACGACATCTGAAGGAGTTTGTGTAAACATGTGTAAAGTTATTACAAGTTTCTTGATCTAGCACCTGATAATGTGCTTGTGTAATTAAAAAAGGATAAGTATCTGCTCTGTACCTTACATGGGGCACTTGTGCTTAGGAGCAAATGGAAGCAAGTGGTGGAATAGTAAGGGGATATTTTACAGCCCTCATTAAGAGTCTTAGGAGTTCTGCCACAAGCATGATTTGATGATGTGAAATGACATTAGAAATCAACTAATCTACTTGGTAACAAAATCACAGGTAAAGAATTCAGTTTCACCAATGGTCCCACATTTGAAAGAAAGCCAAACCCAAAACAGTTCAGTATGTGTTCCATACAGGAAAGGTTTGCTCTTCACTGTGTGGACAACACATACCTTCTTCGGAAAGATGACAGAGTCACAGATCTCTGAACTCAGAGCTAACTGAAATAGAGTATTGCAGAGGAACTGCACTCAATATATTTCATAGCTATTTGCAAAATATTCTGAAGGACATCAACAATTTTTTTACGATTATCAAATAATGCAACTGCCGCATATTAAAAACCAAACCAAAGGACGCCCATCTTGTTTCTTTCTGGAAATACTCACAATGAAAGAAACATAAGCATGTAAGCACTGAGTCTCTTAAGTTTTTGAGTCTCTAAAACATTTTCTTACCAAGCAGTATTTTCACAGAATTGCCAAAGGTAGTGCACCAAAGCCTGCACTGTGGCATGCAAAACTTCTGCCAGAAATATGATGATTCCAATGTACTATGTAAGGAAAAATTCTCAAAAGAAAATCACATCTACTACAAATCCCTTGGAGCAATACACCATGCCCTCTCTAAAAATTACATTTTGACTTCAATCTCAAAGTAGGTTCACACTTGGAACAGTATTCCCCTATCTTTCTGGAAGTGAAATACTTTTCCCCTTTATTTCCTTACACTCTTTGAAAACTTGTTAATTGGCGCACATCCTCCTTGTGCTTTGAAGCCCTTAAACTGGAGCTGAGGATTCACTATTAAACAATAGAACAGAAAAGTTACTTCAGGTGCACAGTAACTTTTGCTGATGTATCCTCATACATTTTCCTGCTTTTGAAAAGTAAAACATTAATTCCAAACCAGCTTGCAATCTTGTAGAACTTCCAGAGGAAGTGCTGGTTATCCAGCAATTTTTCACACTGATCTCCAGAAGTCCCTTTGTCAGTCCACAATTCTATGATAAGATTTCACATGTGCTTCCTCTCCCTGGATCATACAGCTTATCAGAAAAAGAAATTTTATGCTTCTTTTGCATAAATTGATTATAATATTCTCTCATTTTCTCACTTGCAGCTTTTTATTTGTTCAAGCAAGTTTTCAACCACTGAAGTTAAGCTAATTAAGCTTTCATTTCCACGTATCCTCCTTCCCCTTTCCTTACATTTCTTTTCAGTCAAGAAGCAGTTAATGAATTATGAAACAGCATAGGACTGAAATAATTTAAAACAGAAATTACTCTTGATAGCATTATATGCTTCAGTAAGGCTCCTAGTCAGAAGATCTGACAAGGCTTACTCCTTCAGTGGGTGGGGATAATCAATCCAGGGTCTCTAATCTCTAATCCTGAGGATTCTTGACTTCATTCTTCTACTCAGGAAGCAAAACAGCTGGGGGAGTCTACCTGCAGATACCAACACAGACTCTAAATAATTTATATCTTAATTTCTCAGACTCATTAAAATAGAATCAGTCTTACCACTGGAGAAAAATTCTTGAAAAATCAGGAATATAAGATAATTTCAAAAAGCATAGACTCTTTATAGACTCTATTGCACTGAAGGAAAAAAAATGCATTCTCCTTCTGAAAACAAGACTATGTTTACTGCAATTTCTGTGAAGTATATGTAAAATATATTAAGAGTCCTGTCATTTGTATAATGTTTCTCTCAAAAGCACTCCATGTTAAAAAAAAATCTTTATTTCTATGTTATTTTGTAGGTTATTAAGGTGGTAGCAGTAAGACCTACAGTCTGAATTTATGTTGGTGCTTCCACTGTTAATGTCCGTGCCAGTTACATTTTTGGGGATCTAAAAAGGTGAATTTCTCAATGACAGAATCAAGATCAAACTTACTGTGTTGTTTTCTAAAGGAAATTCTTATCTATGGACTCATTCATACTTAGTTTCTTCAAAGATATAATTGATGGCAAAAGTACCAGTACAGCTGCCTTTTTTTTTTTCAAATCTATCTTTTTCAGTAATTCACTGTGAGATGTTCCAGAAATAAAGTTACAACAAATGAATCTGTTTGAAAATACTGGGTGGATACTTATCCTTTACTAAAAAGGAAAAAAACATGCTATTCAGTGAAACCAATCTAGTATAAAAAGCTACCAAGTCAAATACTGCCCTGCATTAAAGAAATGCTTAACAGCAGCTTGATGCAGAGCCTTTCTATTTTGACACAGGGCCCTGGAGAGACTGTCTACAAGCATTAGAAGACGGCCATGACACAAGCTCCATCTATCTTGTAAAACCAGAAAACACAAATCAGCTGATGCAGGTCTGGTGTGACCAACGGCATGACCCTGGTGGCTGGACGGTCATTCAGAGACGGCTGGATGGCTCTGTCAACTTTTTCAGGAACTGGGAGACATACAAGGTTAGGATACGAGATGGGATTCCTGCTTTCCACCCTCTAAAATTTACTGTTGGATTTAATTTAAAGGGTGATCTTAGAGTCTGTCCAAGAGCCTACTTGAAAAAGAACTTGTGTGTTTATCCTTCCAGAAAAAGGAAGTCTCTATAACATAAGTTACTGCAGTTTTCTACTTGAGAATACACTCAGATTTATCAGTAACATGGATGCAGGATATTAACATGCTTCCATGCTTCTCTTGCTTCCTTTACAGCAAGGATTTGGTAATATAGATGGAGAATATTGGCTTGGATTAGAAAACATTTATTGGTTAACAAATCAAGGCAACTACAAACTTCTCATAACAATGGAAGATTGGTCAGGTCGAAAAGTATTTGCTGAGTATGCCAGCTTCAGACTGGAGCCTGAGAGTGAGTACTACAAGCTGAGACTGGGACGCTACAACGGCAATGCAGGAGATTCTTTCACTTGGCACAACGGCAAACAGTTCACCACACTAGACCGGGACCACGACGTATATACAGGTAGGACGTCCCTCTCAGCTGCCTTGCTATTTTCACCTTTACATCCCTGCCTCCCCTGCTTTTCTATCTCTTTTTGTTTCTTGAAAAAGGAAAAATACTTAGGGTCATATATACAAAAAAAACCCCCAACAAACCAAAAGATATTGCACTTACAAAGGGATTGTCAATTAGTGCCTTATGAAGTACAAATGGATGTGTCAACCCTTATATATACCCCACCAAACCAAACCAAAAGGTTTTTACACTAGTCAAGGGTCTGTAAAATATACTATGAAGGGTCATTTGAGACAGTAACACATACTGATTTTCAGGCAAGAGAAAGTAACAAGAAGGATTCTCTCTGCAGAACCTAACTACTTAGCCTAAGTTCACTTCGTACCACAGGGTATCTTCATGTTAAACATACAGTTACTTAAAAAAGCCCAGAACAACCAACCAACAAAAACAACGAAGTTTTGTACTTAGCCTGCTTGCTTTAAGATTTTTCATTTGCTTCTCAGCCTGAACTGGAGCTTTCTTTTACAGGTAACTGTGCTCATTACCAGAAGGGAGGATGGTGGTACAATGCATGTGCTCACTCAAACCTCAATGGAGTCTGGTATCGTGGAGGACACTACCGCAGTCGATATCAGGATGGTGTTTACTGGGCTGAATTCCGGGGAGGATCATATTCACTAAAGAAAGTGGTTATGATGATAAGACCTAACCCTAACACATTTCATTGAAATAACTCTTCTCTTGATTTGCTTTGTTGTTCTAAAAATCACATAAAACTACAATGTCATCACCAGAAATTATCTTTTCAGAAATGAGGAATGTAAGATACTGTACATTTATTGATAAGATATGAGGGCTTGTATATTATATTTTCAAGAATTATCCCAGGAAAAAGAGCTGAAGAAAAGGAACTGTAAAAAAATTCAGAGCATCACTTGGTAGTATTAGAACTTGCAGTTTAGATGAAAACTGTAGGTAAGCTTCCTGGTTTTTACTCCCTGTAAATTAAGTTTGGATGATAAAAATATTGCTACCACATTTAACTATTTTTGTATGTTATGTATAAATATTCTCAAATACAGGAAATATTACAAACTGTACAGCAAGAGTTTTATTATTGTATTTGTTGTTGTTGTTATAAGCAATCATTTGACACAGGAATCATATCCTTTGAACTATGTAGCTGGTATATGTACATCAATGTGATGATTATGTAATCTTCGTTAACTACCATGAATAAAGTTAGCACTACATAATTCTGTTTTGAGAGCAGAAAAAACCATTATTGTCCTGATAAATCTGGCCTTTTCCCTTTACTATGTGCATCTAGATAATCTGGTCCTATAAAAATTCACTGTTAATTCAAGTATTTTTAGATTAAAACCACAAATTATTTTTCTTTCCAAAATGAAGTACCTATTTGCATATGAAAATTATACCACACAACTTTTACAGTATTTTGTACCTGACTTCACTGATTACCTGCTGTGTAAGCCTCTGTAATCAGAAATGGCTGAATATAAATTTAAAGGTCTATCCAAGTTTGCAGGCAAATGATGGATACCAATTTCTGAGCTATTAAATAGCCTTAGCCTTTAGTTTAAAATTATATAGAGAACTTATGAGTAGCAAAAAGAAGCTATTTTTTAACATATTTCACAATTATAACATTACTGTCAAATTATTAAGTAGATTTACTTATTTATATTTAGAGGTCAATCACACTTATGAAATATAGACTGGCATAATTCTAATATTCTTCTGAGATAGGTTTCTATAACAGATTGCTAACACACCATTACAAAACAGCAACTACTACAAAAAATACAAATTATAGAATGCATAAAGAGGCAGAGTAAAAGCCTCTAGAAGTTCAACATATTTTTTGGTCAGCCTGTATGACACCGAGTGTTTATGTGTGTTTGCATACTTTTCCCTTATAACCTCATCACATCTTTACCACAGTATGTGTGATGTAGCATGTGTTGTATATAACTGAAAGTAGGGTTTTTAATATATTAGATTACCCCTGTAATATTATAACCCTTAATAAAGTAACAAATGTTATTTTGACATGTTGAGATTTCATCTTGTTGTAGCTCAGATTACTTCACATTAGTCTGCCTCTGATTCAAACAAACTCTGATATGTAACCACTGTTCACATGTGTGAAGTGTTAAAATATTTCAATATAAAAACAGAAACAATTTTCAGCTGAGAAAAATACAGAATTTTCACACAGCCCAAGGAAGAAGAATGTTTTGTAGGTAATACGAAAGACACAAATTTTTCAAACACGATTCAAGCTTTATCTTGTATGGGTTTGTCTACTGAATTCTGGAAAAATATTTAGATTTTAGATTAGAAATATTAAATGCACCTAGTGGCCCTAAAGCCTGGTTGCAGTGCTCTTATAATTAGTAGCATTAAGGTTACTTCATGCTTGGCTTGAGGAAAGAACAGAGAATTTCAGGTATCCACTGTGCAGATCTCAAGAATGAGGCATTCCCTAGAAAAGTTATTACAGTTGCTCGTCTGTAGCTGGAGATATGGTTGGAAACACATCTTCATATCATACACTCATAACAGGTTTTAAACCCATGTTCAAGCTGACAATCTTTTGTTAAAATAATCATATTTCTTAATCTTTCTATCTAAAAGGTGAGTCATTTTCCTAGATACTCATCCATGTAGTAATTAAAAAAGATAATGCAAAGAAGTCTGCTCATGATTACCTGGAGATACCAAATGTGAGAACGGAACTTACTAATTTTTTACGTAAAATTTGCGTATTTGCATGAAATAATTTTAAACACAGAGCCTGGCACATCAACATAATTAAACATTAGGGATTTGGAATTTATACTGTGAAGTTATTGGTAAGTACATTACCAGAATCATAGATTTCACTGTGCTTATTTTTAAAAAAATTCACACAACAGGACTCAGTTTGCACTAGGTCCACCTACTGTAGTAATGACATTACTACAAACTGTCAAAGGCCTTCATTTTTCTCATTTCCCTAATTATTTCCAAAGGTGTCAATTACATTACTTCATTGCTTCCTGAATGTACATCCTTGGCAACACTGCAGTCTAAAAATCCCATACCATATACTTTTCTATCATTTGCAAAAGCACATTAGGTGAGTTTATACAAGAGAGAATTGCACAACTATGGAGAAGATTTCTAACAACTTCAATTCTCCTGTAAACCTCCATTTGAAGAAATGCCATAGGAAACTGAGAATGCTCTTCTGAGTTTTTGAAATATCGTTACCTTTTTCACAAGAGTAAAGAAAATGCTGTGAAACTAATACACTATTTATGTAAAAGGAATGAAACAGTGGGGCTTCACTATAGCATTGAGATAAAAGGCTGTGACAAGATTGATGTTACCTCAGAAGACAACTAGTTACTCTTTTGTATACACATTTCCAAACAATTCTTTCCTGAAACTGTTCTATTATCACTCAAAGTTTTCAGAATTACCCCCACTGTAATATTCCAAGCAGAAAAAAAAGCAAACAGTGCAACAAATGTATAGATTATAAGATCACACCCATCTTTCTTCTGTAACACACAAATACAACCTAAATGATCACCAGCAATGAAGACAAGAAAACACTGTAACTAGCAATTACACCCATGAATTCTCAAAATAATATGACTGCTATTTTTTCTGCAATCACCCTGTGGCTAAACACTTTCAACAGTCCACATCACAGCTTTGTCAATATCGTGATTTGTTTTTTCTTTCTTTATCTCTTTCTTTTTAAAATTGAAAGGCCTGTCTGAAAACAAAACAACTGTTGCATGTTTAAACAGTACTTTTAAACATAGTAAGGAATATATTAGTCTCTCGTATTATAGCCCAAAGTTGGAAACATACCAGTAGTTGTCTACTGTATTCATCTGGTTACACAAAATGTCCAACTGCACCTCTTAGAATGCAGGGAGAGCCCTACTTTACAAGAACAGCAACACTGCCTAGTCTTTGCCATCAGCAGGGAGAAGGTCTCTCATGTATGAAACACAAGATACAACATATGCAGGATGATTCAAAGTCTCAAGGAGACTGGCTCAAGACCAGGACGCTTCACGTGCACCCTCTTCCCCTACAAAAAGGATACAGGACTGAAACGCTGCCCAGGCTGGTTGTCAAGGATGATGCCAAGTGGCATCTGTACAAAGCATGATCAAGTAATCCAAGGACTCTTCCTTTAGGAAGAGAGGTAATTAAAGATTTACTGTGAAGGCAACAGATAATGACTGAAGTCCATAATGTCAGGAGTAGCCTCAAGCTGTATATGGAACAAGGTACGATTTATCTAGTGAAGGTAAAAATTACTATGTTCAATTCAAGCAAAACAATGTGGAACTGGACAGAGTTGAAGAAATCCTGCCAGCTGGGTGCTGGGTACTGTGCATGCAAGCTTATGTGTGTTTAAAGGGAAAGTGCAAGTGCTCATGGAAGATAATTCTACTGAGGCATTAGCGGTTGGCATAATACAAAGACGGCAATTCTGGCCCAGGAAGACTAAGCAGAATTCTTGAGCTCCTGTCACCCAGAGTCAGCAATTAAAAAAACATTTATTCTTTTTAGCTGCAGTTTAGCATCTGACTAAATCACTAATAAAGCCAGGAAAGAATTCATTATATTGGACTACTTTCATTAACAACAAGGTTTGTGGAGAAGTATCTCTGGGTGAAAAACTGACCAAACAATACAATTCATCAAATGGCTACTTGATGCACGTCACAAAAGAAAAGGAGACTATATCAAGACTGGACAGCATTTTAACTGTAGGTCTCCCTTTTAATACATCTGTGCATTGAATTAAACATATTTATTCAGCACCTGAGAGAAAAACTCCTTCCAAAAGTAAGCAAACATATGTATAGCCTAAAAATCTCAACCTGAGCTAATTTTTCCAAATATGAAATGGAGTGAACCATTCTTGTACACACAGTGCTCTTCAGGTGCACAACATGGTACATTAGCACTTGTCTGTTGATGAGCTACAGATAAATAAGGTAATTGCTCACACTCACCTAAATATGGAATTGTAGGAACCATTTTTAAGCTTCTGATGTACTCTCGCGTCCTTTTATAATTATCTTCCTTAGACAGTAAATAGTCTAACTTCTCAAAGGTGGTCTTGTCTTTCCGATTCAAAAGCTACAGAGAAAAATGGAGATCATAAAATTTTCAAAGACGAATCCACACAAAACTAACAACCAATAACTTCTTGAATTGCTCAGTGTAAATAAAAAAGGATAGTCTAGTTAAGATTAAATTTATCATCGTCATCATCATCCAAAGCAGCACAATGTCTGAAAATTGAAAGGCATCACACAATAGTCACAAAATTAATGCTTGCATATTATAACACGCCTTTTTCCTTACTTTTAGCTAATGTATTAAATAATAAACTGTTGTGGATAAGGCGACACTGACATACGTTCTGTACAAGGGTGTTATAAGATTACTTATGAACAGAAGTCTTCTTGAACATAAAATCAGTGGCTTCTAGAACACACAGGAAAATAGAAAATTTACAGGAAAAGAGATGCAGCTGAAACTATACTTTTCACAAAACATGCTACAGACCATGACTTCTCCTACCACAGTACCACAAATCAAGAACATAAAAGCATCTTCCTCCAGAGTTTACAATATCACAAACTCCAGAGAACCTCAGAAATCAAACAAGACAGAAGGGACAAGGGTCAAGGCAACACTTACAGCCCAAGTTTTGGTCAGCCTGAAGATAGGTGCGCTTTGCAGTGCTGAGACAACAGACATAAGAGAATGAAGATTATTCAGTTCCAGAAGCTTCTGAAAAAAGGCAATAATAGCTTTTAGCACATTGGAAAGAGAAGCAGGTTGATTAATATCAAAGTTGCATTAATAAACCGTAAATGTTTTCATTAATAAAATACAAAGTTTTAATCTATGACTGCAGACAAAATATTATCCAATGCTGTCATGTGCAAGATTCTTAAGACCACTCTAAAAGTTGCCAATTTTACAAGTATACCCATCGATAGAATAGGCATTTCAGTTTTAAGAATACAAACAATATTTGATTTCAGTTTGTTATTTTCTATGGCTGTTCCTTCACGAACAGAAAATAGCAAAAAAGTATTTGATGCATTGTTCTTGAAAATTCATGTAATTTTGGAAATTAGAGATTTAATCAAGGAAAAGCATTATACAAAGATGCTGACAACCCTCTTAGAATTAACACTATTTTTGCATTTGTATAGTAATTTCACGACTACAAGGCACACCTTTTGGCTAAAATTTTGGCATGAACCAAGGGAAGTGCACCTTATAGTCCGGTGCGCCTTATATATGGACAAAGTTTGGAAATTTGCCAACTCAGAAGTGTGAGCCGTGAGCCCTGGGGGAAGCCGGCAGGGCCACGACCGCCAGGTGGAGGTGGGGCTGCGGGGCCGCGGCTGCCAGGTAGAGGCGGGGCCCCAGCCAGCAACCGCATGGGGGGAGCCGGCGGTGGATCCTTGCTGCAAAAAAAAAGTGCACCTTATAGTGCGGTGCGCCTTATATATCGGCAAAAGTTCGGAAATTTGCCGACACCCGGGAGTGTGCCTTATAATCTGGTGCGCCTTATAGTCGTGAAATTACTGTAACCTGTTTTATAGGAAAATTTTACCTCACTTCAATGTACTTTAAATTTACCCCATGTGTTGACAATTACTCAAAACACTGATCTCAGGCAGACAATACTTGGGAATAAAGCCGTCAAGATGATAATGCTTGCTACAACAAGCACAAAAAAGTAAAATAAATTGCTGTCACATAGCTTCTTTTAAAGCTTGAAAAGAGGCTGGATTCATCCTCAAGTGATCCATTTACTCACTGCTCAGAAGCATTTGAGGAAGATCTGGACTTTATGGAGGGAAAAGCAGGAAAAGTGAAAAAGCAACAGAAGGAAAGAGAGTAGTGTTCCCCTTTGCACAGGCTAAAAACAACCCAGCCAAACTCTTAGAAATAAGAGCAACCTAAGACCTCCAAATTGAACACTCTCCTATTACAAGGACAGTTACTGGCACAAAAAAACCATCCAGATACATTTTCTTCTAAAATTACAAAATTGCTAAGTAAATTGATTGGAAATATGCACAACTCAAAAATTGTTTAGTACTACATGGAAAATAGTATTTTAATTACCTACACACATACACAATTTGCACATATAAAATCATCACTTGGGACTTTGATACAAGTGCTGTATCATTTATGGTCATAAAACAGAAAAAACAGCTCTCATGCCTTTATCTTACTCACGCGGTACAACGTAACAGATGTACTAAAACAGAATTGTTAGCCTCTGCAATCCAACAAAGACTCACAGGAGTAGTGCAGAAACAAACAAGAAAGAATTATGGTTTTGAACGATAGTGTAAGAAATTTGCACTTACTTTAGCTATTTTCACAAAATGGCTCAGTATTTCTGCCCTTATTTTTAAGGTCTGTGCTGTTAATATTTCTCGTACAACCCAAAAACTGACCTATGAAATAAACATACAGCTTTAATTTATTACCAAAAACTGGACTTTATTAGTCTATTAGATTAAATATTTGCAAATTCTCACAAAGCTCCAGGAAGAAAACAGGGTAAGGAAACTATTTCTGTCCCCATGAATTCTCATCTGTATCACTGCAATTGCCCTGAAGCATTACCACAAAACAAGGTAGAAAAGTGAGACAATACAAAGAAAACTGAATGAGCAAGTGAAACCCAGAAAAAAAGGAACAAAATTGCTAATGTTGCACCATAGCAAAACAAATTAGGAACTAATCATTAGGAACAAATGGACTAGAGGGACAACATGAAAATGTGGACAAAACAATGGAAAACAGGGGCTGTCATTTAAAAATCTTAATCCTTACTTGAAAAAAAAAGGTTTTAATTGACATGAATAGTTTCATTTAACTTCATACTCCAAGACAACTGTCAAACAATACCTGCTCATGACTAATCAAATTATATACCTGGTTAAACCTTCTAGTAAAGGCAACAATATTTGGAGCGAGGGTGTGTTTTTCTTTCTTATTCCATCCACAGCTGGCTAGTTCCTAGGAAACACATTAAAAATTGCCTTAAAAACAGAAATGACTTCTTAACACTATTTCTAAATCACTTCTGTTTTCAGAACCACAAATCTCAGTTTCAATCAGAATGTTGTTCAACCTTCCAAATGTACACTACTAATTTTAGACACCTTCATATAGAAAGGCAGAATCAGCCAAAGAGAATTCTGCCTCTGAAAAGCACTTTGTAATGCTGATAAATGGAATGCACTCTAGAGATCTGTACATGCCTGTGCGAGCATTTCCAAAAGGCAAAATGAAGCAAGGACAAAGGAAAAGAAGAACAGCAAATCAATTGTTGTGGAATATTTTTTGCTATAAAACTATGGTACAGGTTTCATAGCAACAAAAGTAAATGCAAAATTCACTTCAAAAATGAATATCTATAGTTTTATATTTATTTTTTTAGTTCATTCATCTTCTCAGAGTATAATACTACCTCTGCTTTTGGCAAAGGTAGTTGGACTAAAAAACCTCCTTCATTTTGTTCTGAAATTTGTCTAAACAAAACTTCCTCATGGAAAAGTATCTATGCATCAATTAGTACATTTTTTATTTATTGTATATTTATTTATTTGGACTTTTAAATTACATTTGTAATTTTTTATTAGCAGACTTTTCTATGGGTATTACTAAATTCTTCTTGCATTGTTCATTTGCCATTTTTCCCCCACAGGAAAGAAAAGTCTCCCCAACTGCCTGGAGCACATATGTAATTTCAAAAGCATGAAAGTGTTTTCAGCTAGAAAATTGTCTTGGTGTTCTTGGGAAAAAAAAAAATTATCTGACAGGAAGGACAGACAACATAGTATAGGAAGGACATAAAAAATTTGTCCTTCTCAAAATAGAAGTCCGCTAATCTCTCTGAACTATTGTAATAAATGATGACTTGTTTTGTCAGTGACCAAATTAGCTGGCTAGAGCTTCCCCTAAAAACCTTTTGAACTTAAACTGTCCCTACTGATGTCATCAGAAATTCAGTTCTGCTGACAATATGAGGGGGCAGGGGCTGCCCTTTACATAACCATAATATTCCAACCTTATGATGAGAAGAAAACAATGGATACAAGTATATACTCATATTAAAACACCTGAAGCAGGAGTCACGTGATTCTTGTACCTTTTGCAGTAAATAAATTTATCATACTTTTACACAAATTTGTCATATTCTGATAACTACTTTTATTCTTCATTTCTCAAGCTCTTATTACTGATCTTCAAATGTCTGTGTTAACTTTGATTGCTTTTCCTCAGAAGGCCTCAAGTTCCCTTCTATGTCTTTCTTAAAAGGTTAAAATCTTAAAAGATAATACACTAAGTTTTAAGGATTTGGGTTGATTTATTCCCAGCATTTATTACTTTGAATCTTAAAAGTGATCATACAAATTAAAAAGCTTATCAAGCAGCTGATGCAGCCTAAAATTGAGATTATGGCCAGAGGCCTGAGTCAAACTCTGAAATCAGATATGAATTGAAAAACCAGCAGCAGAAGGAAGAACTGAGAATTTTTACACTTGATGAAACTTATGCTGAAGAAACACTCCACTCAAAGCAAGACAAGAAGACCTCTAAAATAGTACAGTCATCTCCTTTGGCAACAGATGACAAATCAAAGTAACTCATGTTGGATTACAGATTCACAGTGCTAACAGGGAATATGCCTTGAAAAATATTAGTGTGGTACAAGAAGGTGACCATTTTTGAACAAAAGAACATTATTTGAATTCTCACATTTCCTCAGGCATTGAATTCCAAAGATGTCAGCAGATGGTTTAAGAAAACTTACCTCAGGCTGTATAGCTTTAAATACTGGCATATCCATCAATGTTATTTGGCTCTGCAATGAAAACAGAGTTATACATCATGTAATATGAAGAGTTAACAATGACATATTTCCATGTGCCCTTCAGTAACTACAAACCACATATATATTCCTCATCGACCAGAACTAACCTATGCTAGGGTCTCCTAAAAGACTTAAAAAAATACAAATGACTTTATATAGTACCACAAATATGCTGAGTCAGATCAGTTCTAAATGAGTAAATCTCAAGACAGGCTTATTTTATTGAAGTTGATAAAGTGAGAAATTTCTTTTCAAGAACACTGGAAGTTTATTTAAAATACCTTTTATTTGAAGTTTATTTATTTATTTTATTTTATTTATTATTTATTATTATTTATTTAAAGTTTATTTATTTTATTTAAAATACTTTTTTCTTTTTAGGAAAAAAGATTTCATGTTTTTAGTACTCTGCAAGCCTTGAATATTATACAAGCTTAAATGCAAAAATAACATTTCTACTTACAGCAAACTCCTCAGGAGTTACTTTCAACACATCAAATACAACTGCATCGTAGCTTTTATTGGCATAATCTGAACTTCGCCCATCCAGAGAATCTGAGCTGCTACTACCCTACAAAGACAAAATAGTAGTCTTACCTGCAGAATGATGAATTAAATCTCAAAATCAGGAAATAATAATGTAAAAATACTAAGTAATGACAAGAAAATGTATGAACTTCAAGAAGTTTCAGACATTAAATGATGAAATTTAGTTTTGCATTGTTCACAAAAGTTTCAAATTTCCTTCTGCAAAAACTACAGTGACAAAATTTTAGCTCTATGAAATTTTCAGTTTTAGCAAGCCATTTTTAAAATCACAGACTAAATGAAAGAGCTGTCATACAAAAGGAAATGTGTTGAGATTTTGAAGATTCATTCTCCATAGGACTCTTAAAATTAAATGCACAAGGACTGTGTAGATCACAGTCAGCCTTCTCTATTCACAACATTATAACAAAGGGAAAACTGACACATTCTGAAATGTACAGTAGTTTCACGAATATAAGCCGCACGGAGTATAAGC
>PYHW01010578.1:123715-144401 GCA_013186435.1 Turdus rufiventris
TAGCCGCCCCTGAATATAAGCCGCATTTCGGGGTGGGAGCAAAATTTTAGTCATAATGGTGCGGCTTATATTCGTGAAATTACTGTAACCTGCACACTATGGATTTGGAAAGCCTGATATTTGTACTGGTCAAGTCTGAGAAGACAATAAAGGGTTCTATTTCTGACTGACTCCATGTTGATGGATTATTACATTGCTCTGAACTCACTAATAATACATGGCTGCTCTAACTTAGAGTCAGTCAAAAATGCTATAAAAAACTAAACAAAGTGAATAATCAACAACAACAGTAAAAAAACGTGGTTGTGAACACCAAGAACCATGGAGTGTTCCACAATTTTTCCCTTGCCATGTTGGCTTTTTTTTTCTTACAAATGGTGTGGTATTTGACTAGTAGTGGAAAGGGAGTCTGTGAAAGCCAAAATTTCCATTTTGATACAGGAGCTAATAAAACCCAAGGAACTGTACCTCTGGAGTGGCAGAGGTGACCATCACATTGGCCATGAGGTCATTCCTTTTATACATGCTCCCCACAAGATGCAGGAAGTTTCAGCTCAGCCAGCACTTGCTGAAAACAGAAAACAGAAATTCCTGCAAAGCAAATTATTTGTGGAATAAATAAAATTTATTAAAAAAACCAAAACACACAGAGAAAATAACCCATCAATACAAAATACTTCATTTTTCTCCCTTGGAGCAAAGGATTAAGAAACAAGATTATCTGAGGAGACAGATGCACTTTTCTTTTCCAGGTACCAATTGCAAAGGAGTAAAATTGAATATTGCTAAAGTCATGCCAAGTCCTTACCCTGACCTCCACTCAACTCAAGAAATTCAGGGGAAGAAAGTGTATTATTTATAATTTATGTTGAATTAGGTGTTATGTAAAGTCCCTCCTAGGCAAGATAAAGTCTCAGAAACTGCAAGTTACCATAAACTGCTTACAGAGCTAGCAAGTCAGCTCAAGCTCTGATTCTTTAACTAAGAAAACAGCATGGTTGCGTCACAGTTCCCCACAGCACACATGGATGAGCCCATGCCAGGCACTGCCACTGATTCCTGTACATGGACTCTTTCAGCAAAATCTGTAGTAGCTCATATGTGCAGCAAGGGATACTGCCACATCTCCCTCTGCGTCCTTGCGTTCCCTCTCACAACCCTGATCACACCAACAGAAAAACTCTGAAAAACCCAACAGCTAGGAATTAAAACAACCTCTTAATTTTACTCTCTTTAGAAAGATGAGGTCTCCACTTCTCATTGCTTCAAAAACAACAATTCTCCCCAGGATCTCGCATGAAACAAGTCACTAATTTGGCTTCAAATAATGCCAAAATCTTCTCTGCTCAACAAGGCAAGATTCAATTTTTTATCTTTTCTCCCAGTAAAGTTTACTCATTTTGAGCACTAACAGGCTGCTAAGTATTTCTATGTCTGGAGTTGCCCTTCCTAACAGTCCTTACAATCCTGAAGTGGAAAATAATTCTGTAGATGCAATTTTTTTAACATGTGGCATTTACATTAAGGTCACAAAAATATTCTTGTGTCTTCCATCCCTGCCTTTCTGAATAGGTTCTCCAGGGCATGAGGAATCACTAACACTATGAAAGGGGAAAGAAAAATCCCATATGTGAACTTGAAACACACCCAAGTTCAGTTTTACATCAAGTTTTAACGTTCAAATATATCAAAGTGAGACAAAAATGTTTTAATACCTAAACCCAAAAGCACTACTATACTTTCGCCTTTCAACATTCAGCATGTACATAAATCTTGCAAGGCTAGAAACTTTAATTCTAGACAGGATCAAAATAGACTGAGTCCCCTAGCCTTACCCCCTCCTCTCAAAATGTTCCCATATAACACAGGCATTAAAAATGCCCTGCTTCTTCCTATGTGCAAAGATTTCTCCAAGATTATCCCCGAAAAAATACTTTCCTATACACCCACTTGTTTTGCTACCTTCGTGAAAGTCATAGGAAGCAGTTATCCTTTTAAGACAAGTCCATTCTATCATTTGAAGCATTTCCCTACCTGCAGAAAGCATCATTCTGCACACAAAGTAACACAGGAGCTAATACTAAGCCCACAGTATGAAGAGACTGCCAGACAACATAGAGAAAGATATGAAAAATAATACTCCCCCATACTTGCCATGTTTCACACCAACAAGGTTAAAAAGAAATTTTTAAAATTCTAAAAATTATCAAAGGCCCAAAATGTCAGCAATAAAAGGTAAAAAGTCACTAAAATGACATGCAACTTCTTTTCATAGGTTTTGATTCTTCCAATTTCTTTCAACTTGCTCAGGTTAATCATTAAAATGATGCATTACACAAGCAATGCTAAAAATCAAAACTAAGAAAACACCTTAACTGTTTACACAGAAGATTCATGGGCACTCTGCAGTAGATCTCCTTCATAGGCTGCCAGAAGTGGATAAATCAGGATGCAAACATACATACCACCAGAGGTTGTCTGTTCTTCTTTGCCAATTTGACAAACCCATTTAGATATGTAGTGCTCTCTGAAGCAAAACTGAAGACAGTGCAAAAACAACTGCAAGAAAAAAAACCCAAAAACAGCACCATCAAAACCAAGCACAGAAGTAAACCTCAGAGCCATTATTTTACCAGCATTTGTCAAATCTTGTTATCTATGCCACAGAGGCAACATTCTCTGAAAGCAAAATGCAAATTTGATATTGCTGTTAGTTATATGCGTGAAATGCAGTCAAAGTGCCCATAAGTTCAGTCTCAGTATCAGTAGTATTAGACTCAAGAAAGTCACTGAGACCCTTAAGCACAGAAAACCACTTCTGGCCAACAAAGGCCCTATGCTCCAATTTCTGAATGCTAGCACAGCAAACTGAGGAAGTTACTGACTGTTCACATCCCCTTCAGCAAATACAAAAATAACCATGTCAGCAACCACCAATGACCGTTGTTCTTATTGATTTTCTCGTTGGAGGGAAAAATACTGAGCAATATATGCTTCTTACCAGCCCTAATTCCGCTATTCCAGACTCCACAAGCCAACTGGCCTAGCTGGATTTCAAAAACCATTTACTTACAATTTTCATTAGTTGATCATGGTTTTCCTAATACCACTGAATCATGAACTGAGAGCTGCAATATGCTTATAGGAAAATATATTCCAGTGTTCAACCAAAAGATAAATGCTCTTTCTTAAGTTTAAATTATCTGGACCAACTGGTTCAGTGAAAACCATTAAAGTGTATTAGGGCCCTACCTGGGCACTGACAAATTTGGTTAGAACCAAACGAAGTAACCAGAAGGGTTTGGGTTTTTTTAAAATAAATTTAGAACAGATTAGTTCCAGTTGGAAGGAGCATACAATGAACATCTAGTCTCACTGCCTGACCACTTCAGGGATGACAAGAAGTTAAAGGCATTGTTCATGAATGGCATTGTTCATTAATGGAAGAAAAGGGTTCGCTTAAGAAAACAGAATGAAACAGTAACAGGGTTGTATTTTTGCCCCTGTGCTTGCAGTCAGTCACTGATGTGGAACTTGTATCACCATCTACATCATGTCCAGCTACAGCCCTCTTAAGGTTGGGGAGAAGTCCCATCATTTTGTTCTGTTGGTAATAAAGACAAAAAAAAATACCATCACAGTATCTAAATCAATGCACTCACTGTTTGTTCTCCATACCTACATGTTTACATATCTTTTCCCCCCATCTCACTAGGTTTCTTTTAGGTCAGTATCATAACCTTAATTAAAACAAAACAAAACAAAAAATAAATTCAAAAGGATATCAAAATCCTACAGTAATCATAGAAATTACCCATATGAACCCCACTTTCTTCAGAAAATATCTGTATGCCACTCTGAGCCGTTTTATCACCTAGACTTCATGTACAAACATGGATATGAGACTGGACAGTTAAGCTGTGTTAATAGTTATATAAAAAATCTCTTCATTTCAAAAAGTACTTCTGAAGTAATTAAACATTAGGCCTTGGAGGGTATTTTGTACAACATGAAAAATTCTAGAGTATTTGAAAACCTGGATATAAATAATAATTGCCTATGAAGAGTTTATTAAGAACAAAGCAATTAGGCTACAGAACATTAGTCAGAGATGTGATGGCTTTTTAAAGATCTTCCAAAGCAGACACTTGTGTCTTTTCAGTATCCATTTCACCAGGAAGTCCTTAACATATTTCACTGTGCTTTAGGCAACAGTACCACCTATAGATAAAATACACTATGAACAATTTAGCTGTTTCATGCTCATCCTTTCCTGAGAAACTTCTTATTATATAGTTAATGATGAATAATGAAAATGTAACAGAAATAAAATGGGGCTGTGGATTTATTCAGCTGACCATAAACTGAAATCACTCAAGCAAATAACTATTCCTCAATAACATGCATTGCCTCTGAGTAAACAGGCTGAAAAAAACTGAACCTTGCATCATGTCCCAATAGCTGCCAATAGATCAAGTCTAATTTAGGAAAAAGCACATTTAAAGCTGACTTCCCTTTCTAAAATTGTCTCAACTCTCCTGCTTCCCTCCAGTGCATGTACTCAAGTGAGTTTCAATGTGAGCAGGGAAACAGCTGCTGTGATAAGTTTAAGAAACAACTTCAGAATCCAAGTCCTAAACTCTTGAGTTTTATGAATACTCAACTGATTTGAATTATATCTAACAGTACATTAAAAACAATACCTAATACACTTATGACATGTTTTACTCGACTAGTCACATGTTACACTAGACTGCCATTGGTCCCTTTGTTGTCACTAAGTTGCCCTACAACAATTAAAATTCCAGCCTTCCAAAGTAACTGTCATAGAGCAACCTGAATACAAAGACAACTGTGGCAGTCACTACACCAAAAAGGCAACCTAACATTCTACAAGCTGAATAAAAATAAGGTTGTCTTATTTTTTAAAATTATATGAATGCAATGTCTCAGTCTTCTAATTTAAGAGCTGTATGCAAAACTTCATAACAAAATTATTTCAAATCTCACAGGATCCTCAGTTACTAAAACCAGGAAAGACTAGGAAGCTGACAATACAGGCTTGAATGTCCAGTGCTCTTCTTCTGATTATGCCCCACTATTTAACTATATCCACTGATTACTGAGTTCACTCTAATGACCATTTATTATATTTACAAATTTACTCTTAAGTATTTGCTTCTCTCCATTCTTCTATCTGCACCATTACTTACTTCATTATGATCAAAATTATTTGTATAAGCCAAAGAAATACAACAAGTGGCATTCTACTGTGTAAAGACAGCAGCAAGATCTCCATCTGGCTACTTAAACAAATTAAGACAAGAAATACAGTATGGGTTTCTAATAATCAGAAACCATTTGAAGGACTTGGCATAGACTGGAATTTTATCAGTCTCTGGAAATCTTTACATCAAGGTTCCATATCAAGACAGAGCTGCAGTTCCCAATCCTGCAGAAGTCCTCCTCGTGCACACACTTGCACACTCACACACACTCGTGCACACGCACAGAATAAATATAATAAGTTGTATACTACTTATCCTATATATAGTAAATGAATATCACATGCCCCCCATGTAATAAGTCATTACCATTCAAAGAAGTCTGCAAACTTGAATAACTTAGAAGACCAAGATACACGTTTAGGGAAGTTGTACTTTAAAGGAATCTTCATTAAAAAGTTACAGGAAAAGAAACATATAGTAACAGAAGAAAACAAGTTATAGTAAAATACTACTACAACTCTACTTCTCTGAAAAGAAGAGAACTGACAGACACTTCTGTAATCTATGGTTATCAAATGTAAGCGAAAATAACAAATACGTCTAACTTTAAATACAATTGCATACTTACGGTGGAATAAGGCAGCTGTGCTCTCAACCCATCTTGCAGCACACCTCCATTAGACCATTGCTGGGTCTAGCTCCGGCTTTTCAGCAGTTTGATCTCTTTTATGTTTAAAAGCATAACATTCCTATAAATATCAAGAAACAGGATTACGATGACATTTATTTTACAACTCAATTCTTCTTAAACTGGGCACTCCTCACCTGAAACATGCACTCTAGTATTTTTGTTCATATTGCTCCCTCACAGCTTTCATTGTTAGTTCCCCATTGTAGTTTCATTGGTATGTGACAAATCCCCAAACTCAAAGAACTACATATAAATCACAGAGGGGAGAGCAACGTATTATATATTTCGTAGCTAAATATACTCCGAATATGTGCTTGTAACTCTCCCTGACTCTGTCAATCAACACAAGGTCCAAGCCAAGATGCACTGTGTATTAGTTTCACTTCTTTCAAGGCACTTTATGAATTGTAAATGTTGCTCCATCCTCACACCATTTTCTTCAAGGCTTAACTAAACAAAGCAAAATGAACACAAACCCAAATACAGTAATGCTATCTCTGTATCAGCAAATAAAGCCATGGCTCTTCCACCAAACATGATTAGCAACCAACCTGAGAAAAATACTGCCTAGGTAACTCATTTTGGTACTATTTGTATTAGGTGCTATACCTTCCTTTTTCTCCTCTTTTGTCTTATAACACCTTTTATAAAACCTAATGTTTAATAAAATTATGCATCAAATGAGAAGAAAATAAAGACAGCTTCTTTCCTATAGACTGACATGAAAATCCCATTAAAGCCCATGTTGCTTTGACAAAGGTAAAAATCACTGCAGATCAATTGGTCTTACAACTGTGCCTCTACTACAGTCTCTATTTTCCTTCTACCATTAGGGAACCTCCACCTGAAAGTCTACCTTCTAGACTACAACTACAGTAATTTCATGACTATAAGGCACACCCTTTTGACTAAAATTTTCCCCTGAACCCGGAACCGCGCCTTATAGTCCTGTGCGCCTTATATAATGGACAAAGTTGCGAATTCGTGAACCTGGAAGTGCGAGCTGCAATGGGGGGGCAGTGCCGCGGGAGCGCCGAGTCGCGAGGTGGGGCGGGAGCGGCCGGCCCCCAGCCAGCAGGAGCCGTGCAGGGAGAGAGGGAGCGGGCAGTGCCACGCCGCCCTGAGCCACGGATGGTCCTGAGCTGTGGCGGCCCCGAGCCGCCCTGAACCGCAGCAACCCCAAGGTGTGAGCCGTGGTCGCCCTGAACCGCGGCAGCCACGAGCGGCCACGAGTGGCCGCCCAGAGCCCCACCTCACCAGCGGGCGGGAGTGCCTGGTCCCGCGCACAGGGAGGGCGCTTGGGGCTGCGTTTAAAGGCTACACCAATCAGTGAAAAACATTTGCAAATTCAGCACATGCCAGTAAACTCCACGATCGCGGGATTCCGTTACTAATTCCTTACTTTGTTGCGTGCAGCGCGGATCTTCACAGCAAAAAAATGTGTGCCTTATAGTCCGGTGCACCTTATGGTCGTGAAATTACTGCACATGCGATTCCTACTGGCATCAAAGCAAGCTATCTTTTGCTGCAAAAGCAGTATTCTTTTGACACACCCAAAACTTATCCAGTAGGCACTCCTTCCATGAGCAAATGATCTCAGTTCATGGAAGACTCAAAATGACAAGTTAAAAACGAGTTAGTATCCACTTAAGTATTTCAGTCAAATTACAAACATGATGCCTGTTGTCTGCCCTGCACCACGTGGCATTTTAGTAGAGGGCAAACTTTGTAATTACTATGTGCCTGAACTTCTAGATGTCTTCCCTTCACTAAAATAAAATAAATAAACAGAAAAACAAATAAATTAAGTTGGTTTGAAAGTGTTTTGTAGTTATTCTTCTTCAAACTGGTGCTACACCATCCAGAATGGGCAACACACAAAAAACAAACAAGTATGTGCAGTTCTGCCCCTTACAGCAGCCTTTGGCTCTTCTCAGACATGAAGAACATCTAGTAACATGGCATGAATGGTCAACAAGGAAAAAGTTATCTATTAAATCTGGACATAAAAGACAGATTGCAATATTTATAGATAAGTTTTCTGAGGCAAGGAATATCCTTCTGTCTTTCATAGACACCAGTGCATTTCAATTTTTTCAATAATTAATATGACAAGAATACATACGCTCCATTTTGTTGGATTCAGAACAACAAACCACAGACAAAAGGCATGATGTACTTCTATAACCAAGAATTTCAACATCCATTCCTTCTTCCTACTACGTGCCAAGCCCCAGGCTGACATAAGCCTGCAGAAGCTAGACCAAAAACTATCAAGTCACTGAAGTGACTGGAAAACAGATTGCAGGCAAGGTTCTTAACAAGACCCGCACGGTTTCACCCACGCGATATGCAAACAGTTTTCAAATTTATTCCTAAAGACACAGGAGGACGTGGCCAGCCCTAGGTGCTTTCCATCTGCTGCCCCTACACCCCGGAGCCGCAGCACGGCCGCTCCCGCGGGCCGCCCCGCCCCAGCGCACCGGGCCGGCCCCGGCGGGCAGGGCCGTGGGGACCGCGGAGCGACACGGCCCGGCGGGGAGGGGCCCGCGGCCCGTTCCCAGAGAGGCCGCGGGGCTGGTGGGGCGCTCCGTCAGAGCCCGGCGCCATCCCCGCCTCCCGCGCACCTGCCGCGCCCCGCGCAGGAGGCGCCCGGAGCCGCCAGCGCGGGCGGCGATGCGGCAGCGCCCCGCGCTGGCCCCCGGGGGGCTGCGGGCTCCGGCCTCCGGCAAGCGGCGCCTCCCGAGGGTGGGCGCCCGTCCGGGCCCGTCGCCTCACAACTCCGCCCGCAACGCACGCCCGGAGCGGAGACGGCAGAAGGAAGAGAGGCTGTAGCGGCCGGTCCCACGTTTTTTGCCGGGCACGGGGGCTCGTCCGCGGCTCACCTGTCCGGGGCTCGATGCCCCCCAGCAACGCCCACGAATTCTCTCGGCGAGAGGGAGGCGCCCTCAGCGCCGCCGAGGACGAGGCCCTGCCCGGCTGGGGAGCGCGGGGCGGGGCGGGAGCGCGCGGACTGACGCGCGCGCCAGCCAACCGCCTNGGGAGCGCGCGAGCGCAGGTGCTGCGGCGCCGTCCTTGGCCGCGCCCGCCCCGCTCGCGCCCCCTGGCGGTCCCAGCGCGGCTGCGCACGCGGCTGCGTGAGGGCGGCAGGAGCGCGGGATCCCAGGCCGGGGCGAACCCCGGCGAACCCTGGTGAACCCTGGCGAACCCCGGCAAACCGCGGGTCCGGACAGAGCTTCCGAACAGCCCCAGAGTCCCTCCCGGCCGCGGCCTGGCCCCGAGCAGCGGGTCTGGCCGCTCCCGGAGCAGAGTCAGTGCAGGGCCGTTCATTCGCGTCCCCTCGCTGCAGCAGGGGCTGTGCCTCTCCTTCCCGGACATGTCGGAACCTCCAGAGTAAAACTGGAGTCACTTTCGGGTCGCTGCAGGGCAGTGACCGTGTGTGTTCTTCCAAGGCAATCAAAAAAAAGCTTTGTGGGTTTCTTGGTAATTGGGAGTGCTACCTGAAGCTGCGAGGCCAAGGACGGTGCCCTTTCTCTGACGGACAGGTTCTCAAAAGCAGCGCTCAGGCTGTGCCTGTAGGCACCGCTGGTTCTGCACTGGCAGCTACATGCAGGATTCCATCCACCCATCAGGCTGGCCCGCAGGTTTGCATGTTAGAGAACAAAAGTCTGCTGAGGGTATGCAGAGGAAACTTTGAGATTCTGCATGACACCCAGAATACATTTAGAAGGTGTCTTTTCAATCTCCTGCTTACTAAGGGTTTTCAGTGCCTGTCAAACTCAGAGCAGTTTAAACATCTTCAGACATCACAACTACATGTGTATGAGTGTGTTTTTCAAAGCAGAAAAAAAAATCAACTTGAGTATAAACTATAAAAATAACTTTAAACCATAGATTTGAGATCTGCTTACGAGTCCTGATGCTCACAACACCAATAACTGTATCAAAACAAAAGGCACTATACAGAAGGTATTTTTCCTACCCTTCCCTCCCCCTCAGAGGGGCTAAAGAAAATTAATTTCATATGAATCTCCAATTATTTTATAGACTATTCTTATTTGAGTTTATCTTACTGCCAAACAATATACTTTCCTCTAATATTTATAGCATCAGTTCTCACTAGAGCAAAAGTACAGAATTCTCTGGCAAAATGTTTTCTGCTCTGTCCTGTATCACTGTGCCAGGACATTAAAACAGCAGTCCATGGGCTACAGTCTTTGAAAAATATACCTTAGATATTTTTATAGGAATTCAGAAAAAAAAACCTATCTGAAAACTAGTTAACTTCTTATTTGAATGACTATGAGATTCTTTCAGCTACCAAACTGATGCTTACACTACTGTAAAATGGTTGTGTTCACTGCCCAGGTAGGTCTCATGCAGCGCAGCAGGACAGCCTCTGAAATCCTGGATATAAACACTGCTCTCCTGACAGTGGAATCACCCAGCACCTGCTCCTCCTGCAGGTGTCATAATGAGGACTGGGAACTTCTTTTTTTTTTTTGTTTCTATTTTAGGTTTCTGCTATGTACAGTGCCTTAGATGACCCCCACATAACATATTTTTTAAAATCAGCCAGCACCCTCTGGTGGAAAAGACAAGTAATGTTATTTTAGACAATGTCATCAGTTGTATAGTTTCCCTAAATTTTAATGAAATTTTTCTATCCTATAATTCAACTAACTTTTGACATAGTATTCAATTAAAATTTTTCCTAAATCATGCACAATACAAACGCTATTTCATATAGTTCATGAAATGTAGCATCCATGGGATTGGGCTTCATTTCTCTGCATGATTATTGCAAGAGTATAATGTCCACATGTCAAGTTCATTGGCTATTTTACCTTCCCCTCAATCTGTTCTCAAGAAGCTTACATTACAAGAAGTTAAACAATGGGGCCTGTGTCTGCATGTAAACGAAGATCAAGTGAACAGAACTGCTTTTTAACCTAAGGTAATTTTTTTCCCTTAGCCATCTTAATAAAACCCTTTCACAAAATCTCTCCCTTCTATTTTGTTTTGCTGAAAGTGATATTTCACAGCACTTTTTAAACAAGTATCCAACCTCTGGGTCTGTTTTCCAGAATGTGAAATCTGAATTCAGATGTGCCAGTTAGGATGAGAAAAATGCAGGTATTTCAGAACATTCACAGAATGAGAATGATTTGGATTGGAGTAATTTAAAAGCTCATCTCATTCTACCCTCCCTGCCATGGGCAGACACCTTCTACTGTCCCAGGCCGCTCCAAGCCCAGTCCAACCTGGACACTTGCAGAGATGGGGCAGCCGCAGCTTCTCTGGGCACCCTGTGTCAGGGCCCCCCCTACCCTCCCAGGGAACAGTTCCTTCCCAATATTCCATCTATCCCTGCCCTCTGGCAGTGTTAAGCCATTCCCCTTGTCGTGGCACTCCAGGCCCTTTTCCCCAGTCCCTCTCCAGCTCTCCTGGAGCCCCTTTAGGCCCTGGAAGGGGCTCTGAGGTCTCCCCAGAGCCTTCTTTTTGCCAGGTGAGCACTCCCAGCTTTCTCTGCCTGCCTCCATAGCAGAGATGCTCCACCTGATCATCTCAGTGGCCTGGATACCAGTGCAATAGTATGTTTATCCCACTAACAGTCAGGTCTTGTTTACCCCATTCTGCACTACTTGGAAGTTTCAGACCTTGCAAGAAGGGGATTTGAAGGGAGGTTGTGTTGGAATAGCTTTTCTGACACCAACAGGGACTTAGGGACCCACTCAACTCCAGTCCCTCCAAATCCCACTGCCAGTCAAGATAACCATGGCGTACAGTTGCCCAAGGGCTGCTCCTGTTAAATTCAAGGTTGTGGGTGAGGAGGAGCAGCATCAGCCCTGCTGACAGATGGCAGAACATAAAACATAAATGCTGCTGTAGGAATGAAACAGGATGTCTCTCCTCAACAGACCTGCCTTGGAATGGCATGGATAAATCATCACCACCTGGCTGGGCTTTTTGTTTTGCTCTGAAAGTTGGATCAGGTTTTGGAGCACATAACTCAAATTATCATCTGTTCAGAACCAAGCAATTAATGCTGGCAAAACAGAAAAACTTCAAGAACCTCAAGACTTTTGATTTCTAGTTGGTAGATCAGTATTAAAATGCTTCTTGTAACACTTCAGTAAGAGCATCTAAAATGCAAGCCCCTTAGTAATTAAATATCTAAATGTAGACACTGACACCACAGATTTGCTCTAGAAGCATTTTAATTTACAAACAGCAATTCTGATTGACTTTATACCATAAAAAAAGCAATTTACAAGCAAGAAACAAATTCATCAGAACAAAATAAAGCAGCACAGAAATATTTGTCACAAATCTAAAAACAAAGTGAATACAAGAGTAAAATATCATTTGAATAAATATTTTAAAGTTCATGCTGTAAAATAATCCTTAATGGCAAGTTACTAATTCTTACAGCATCAGCTTAGCTAGCTTCATTTACTTCACGTGGCGATGAAGTGCGGAGGTGTGAGGTTCCCGGTTTATATTGCAAGATAATGACACCAAGTCAAGTCATTCAAACTGTTCAATTATTTATCTTGAAAAATAACCATACAAATAAAAGTTATTTAAAAATACAAAATTTCAGTCAGAAACTAACACTGTTAAAATCGTGCAAGAGCTCTATCTGTAACCAGATCTACAACCAGAGGTTCTCAGGCTGAGTCCAAAGGCTGAATCCCTGGCCTGTGGGAATGGGAGTTGGCAGTTCTGGATCTGCCACAGCAGGAGTGAGCTACAGGAGCAAGAAGCAAACCTGCTCAGTCAGCGGTACATGGCTTCACATCTCCTGAAGAAATACAGGAACGCACGTTCCAGGCTTACTTATTTGTTCAGCTTTTATTTCTTTTAATGTAAACTTGCGTAACTTAAGTTAATGCTGCCACAGGGATGTGCAAGTAGTATTAAATCTACAATATTAAATACAAGTATTCTGGCACTTGATAAAATATATGTAAAATGCATGCAGATTATAAAGTTTGAACATTTTGAATGACTTTACTAAACTTCCAATTTGATCACTGAGTATTATGAAATTTACAATTCATGAAATAAAGAGATTCATATAAAGAATTTACATAATTCCCCAAATACTTTCAAATATAAAATTTAATAAATAACCCTGACCAGTCAAAAAGCACCATTCAAGGGTAAAATTCCCTTGGAAAATAGATTAGGTGTTGCATATTTGAGTCCCTTTCGATGGTTTCATGTGAAACCTGTTTAGAAAAATGACAATAAAAGAATCACAGTAAACTAATACAAAAATTCAAATTATATATATATATATTTAAAGGTAAAGCTTATTCAATATTTTCCCAGCCCTTGATTTTATTCCTGTTGTTCTTCCCATAATTCAGCCTAAACATATTAAGAGGCCTCATTGTTTTGTCTAAAAGTAAACCAAAGGCTACAGCATAAACCATGAATTTATGCTGGGGAAGACTGCATTAGAACTCTCAAATTAGGCCTACAGTCTACCCTGCTGACAGTGAACTGACAGTATCCTTTATGCTACAGAAAGATTTCACACTTAAAAAGGAGAACCAATCTCATGGCCTTAGTGACCAAACTGAACTTTTAATACATTGTAAGTATTTACAAAGCTATTTTCTAAATGTATTTACAAGTTTAAAAGAAATAATATGGGAGATAACTGATAAAGAAATCTAAAATAATAGTTTTAAACCAGAAACATAGCAAAGGTATAAAATCCTTTATTTTCACAGTTTGTCAGAATAGGTTAAGCATCTAGAGGAAAGGACACTGTCACTGTTTTCACATTTGTCTAGAATTAAAAAGGTAGATTAAGAGACTCAATTATGAACCAGCCTACATAATTTCATTACTTATTTTGCTGTCAAATATTTCTTCACATATTTTATTGACTTCTGCATTTATTGTAAATGAAATGTGTAACAACCCTGTGCTGAGAACTGCACAGACACGAGACCCTGTACAGTGTTTGCACCATTTGCTCAGGTAAGGGCAAATGCTCGGTGGGCTGGTGGCATAAAGCCCGTGAGGTGAGGCCTGTGCCTGTGCCAGTGCTGACCCTGGCACCCCGCTATGTGACAAGGCACAGTGGCACTGCTGCTGCCGGGGTGAGGCTGCTGAGCACTGAGCAGAGCTGGACTATGGCTTGGAGTGAAGAGCTGCCCGTGGGGGAGGGCTGGGGCGAGCAGCACTCGCACACTGCTGAACCACGGGCTCGAGAAAAATGCATCCTTTCCTGCCCCTTAACAGTCTCTTACAATGTTTTGAACCTGAACCTGTACAATCAACATGATGTTGTTTTTTTGTTTGCTTTTGTCTGAGACAATTTTGGATAAGTCACTCTTTGGTAAACTCAAACCATTTAATACATTTACAAATACAACGAACTATATTTAAATAATGCTAAGATTGTGACACAGAGAAATTCAAGAAATATAAATTTGTACCCATATCCTGCTATCCTCAAGTCATCCTGCCAGGGAAAAAGTCACACCAAAGGCACCACAGCACAGGTTCAAGATAAAGGGTTAAGAATAACTGTACATTTCTTGGATTTTGTATGTCTCAATTTACCAAAACACACTTTTTGCATTTAATTACTTAAAACAAACACTCAAGGAAAAAACTGTATCAGAAACACCATGTTTTTAGGTGGGTAACATACAGAGTACCTGCCTTAGACACAGACTATCCCTTGCCTTACTGGAAACAAAATTTCTGTTGCTGCTTCAAGGAGAGAAACATCTCCACACCCCCTGCCTCTTTATATAGGCAGTTTTAGGACAACGAGGCAAATGATGTACTCAATTTAACTGAAACTGCTCCAGGGGAGCAGATGGGGGTTACACTGTAAATCCATGTTTGAGAGAGTAATTCTTATTGCAGTGTCACAACATAGTGGGATTATAGTGTATTTAATAAAGCTACTGCACAAATACGCCCCAGCTTCACAGGGACCAAAAAGTTTTACAAGATAGCAAACCTACCTTTTTCTTTCCGATAATTTAGAAATGAGCTTTTATTTTCTAATTTTTGGGAGTTAAACAGGATGTTCACAAACGTATTTTTCAGTATCAGCTAAACAAACATATGACCCAATAATATAAAACCTGTATTCTAAAGAAGTACGTGATTAGTTTAATAATTAATTCTGTTCATCAGGTAGAATGTTAAACAGTAGTGTTTGCCATGCTTTTGAGGTCTCTTAAGCCATTGTTTTTTTTNTTGTTTGTTTGTTTATTTGGGGGTTGGGGGGTTGTTTGTGTAGGGGGGGATTTTGTTTGTCTGTTGTTGGGGATTTTTTTTTTCTTGACCATTTTGACTATGATTCACATTTTCTATATTATACTGACCTAAATTATGAAGTTAGCACCATATTAAAAACACATATTTGGTGAAACAAAAAAGATTTAGAGTATTTTTAAAGTTGTTGGTAGTTCCTTTATAGAGAAAAAAACCACTGAAAAACAGAGAAGCCATAGCAACTCTGTAATACACATGAAATAACATATTGCTCAAAATTCCCATAGAGTATTTGTTTTTCTATACAAAAAAAGTACAAATTCCAAGTGCTGGCATATCACTTGGAGATTTAAGTAGGAAGTCAACGTGCACCTGAAAATAGCTCTCTGTGAAGAGACCTATTAAAATACTGCTTGGAAATACTGTGGTTTAAACGACATCTCTCCCATGTTTTAAAAACCATGAAGAGTGATGAAGTTAAGTTTAATTACCTGGTATGGTTCTACAGTACGAAATGAAGGTAGATTCTGAGGCCAGTAAAAACACATTTTAGACTACAATGCTACTTTTAGGTTTGCTAATATTTTTATATATATATATATATGTGTGTGTGTGTGTGTGTATCTATATATATATAGATATATCTATCTCTATATATATAAAAAGGTCAGCACCACAGGTTGTCTAGCTTGCATTCTAGACAACTAACAAAATCTTTCAACAATTTAACCATAGTTTAATAGATTTATGGCATTTGGTTTACATATGTCATAAAGCAAAGCTATTAAAACAAGATAATTCACTTTGCTCACTTTTGCACACAAATAGTTTAATAAAATGAAAACCAAACAACATTCATTTAAAACCAAAACCATCCTCCCGAAGTACTACACCCTAAGCAGAGAGGGGTCCTAGCAGCTGATAGAGCGGCATATGGTATTAGCCTTGACATACTTCTACATTCACCTCAACCAGAACAGGAAAAGTGAAAGCATTTTATATATATAAAGCCAATTTATATATATAAACAGGCTCACTACCAAAACCAGTTAGTAAGAGTGAACAGATTTCACTGTGACAGAAGAAGAATCAAAGCTGTAATATTCCCTCTCCCCACTGCTGTGTAACACATTACCAGCAACAGGATTTAAGAAATAAAAGAAATTACAGCTTCTCTGAGCATTCAGCAGAGCTGCCAATCTTATTCTAATATCCTTCTCCACTGGCATTTGTGTCTCACCAGATCAATCAGCAGGGACACTTCAGAAGACTCTTCCTAGCCTTTCCCAAGTACACTGTCTTTATATTCTGAGCATCTTCAAAAATAAAAAAACAAACTCCAAACAATTCAGCCTCCTTCAAAAACTTCTGAATAAAGAACAGAGAACACTTCTGAAATCTTCTCCAGAAACCATTTCTAACTGATTTCCAGAAGGTCAGGAAAATTAAAAGGCTGTTACACTTGTACTGAAGATTATTAAAATAATAAAATACTTTAAAAATACATTAATAATGTGCTTGTCTGTGTTTCACTTAGATGCAAGATTTTAATCAGATGTGTTAGACATTGCATGAATTTCCATACTAGAATCCATGGCTTCAGAAGCTGAAGCATCATTATCTACTTTCTGTTCCACAAATGCTTCTGTTCTGTCTGGAGACTCAACCCTGTTTCTCACTTCTGTAACCCCCGGGTGATTTTTTCGCAAGTGCTGGTTTAGGGTACCCTGGAAAGGAAAACATTTTCCACAGATCTCACAGCGAAAGGGTTTGTCATCTGTGTGACCACGAATATGATACTCAAGTTGGTCCTTACGGGTATATTTCTTTCCACAAAACTTGCACACAAAAGGAGTTATTCCCATGTGCAATCGCATATGTCGATCAAGGCTCCCTTTCTGGTTGAAAGATTTGCCACAGTAAATACAAATTAGCCTCTCATTGTATGGATACCAATGACCTCTTGCGTTTCTTTCCCGTGGACTGTTTTCATATCCTGGATTACTCACCATGGATTCACTGTCAGACCCTTGCACCAAGCCCTGGACATCACTATGCAAGTGACCCGTAGTGACTCGTTTTTGGCGTGCACGACCCCCTCTGAAACAGCTCAGCATTGACCTTGAAGGACTTGTATTGCTCAGGCTTCCAAAGGTTTCTGACACACCTGTAGCCTGTGATGAGGCATGGGTAAATGAATAAACATGTTGTAAGACAGACCCATAGGAACCAACATTTACTGCCACCACCTGCTCTCCATCCACCATTTCAGTGTGATATCCATCATCACCAAGGGAAGAGCTATCAGAGCAGCTTGGCCTGTCAGACTTTTCCATCTTAACTTTCACCTCTGCAATCTGACTTTCTCTCACTATCAGGTCTCCTTGCTCATGATCACCTTCAATCTGAATCTCATATTCAGAGATACTTCCACTGCTCCCTCGGTCTGAATGCCCTTCTTCTTGCAGACGACTACGAAGAGTTTTGCCTGGAGTAGTTTCCATCCGAAGATCGCTGCCTGCTGCTGACTGTCGCACCTGAGAGCAATAGGGAGGAGATATCTCAATAGGGTTGGCAAAGTAGCTGCTGTCTTTAACGCCATTGCGATTCTCTGAATTTTCTTCGGCGCCAACTGTGACAGAATCAACATCACCAACAGTGATCTTTGAATGGATACTCTCCAGAATCTGCGTGCACTTGTCAATGACGCACTGCATCTGTAGGAAGCTAGCTGCAGTCAGAAAACTGACAACGTCCTTCAGTTGCAAGGACATCCTTCCAGTGTAACAAAAAGAAAGCAACTGTTCAAAAACATTGGGGTTTTTAATAACTGATATAGATAGGCCACTCATGGTGCTTAATGCTGAATGGTCACGGAAATACGGAGAACTGGCAGCTAAGACAGCTTTATGGGCGCGGAACGGCTGCCCCTGGATGTGCACAATTATGTCACAGAGCTTCCCTTGCAAGCGGAGTTCATTTAACTGGCTCAGAACAGTGTTGCTGTACTCCGGCACATCAAACTGAATGAAACTGCTGCTGTCCATTTCTACAGATGTAAAGAGTAATCTGAAAGAAAAATTAGAATATTTAAAACAGAGAATGAATACGGAGTTTTCCATTTCAAAACCAAATGCTTGCAAATGTTTAAGTTAAATCACCATATTGATCTGTCAAAGGTGCATTACAACCAAACATTTAGCATAAATACTCAATATAATAAAAAAGTAGAGTCTTAATCTACACATTTATTGCATTTCTGTAATTCAAATTATCCCTCTGCAACATCCACAATGCAATTGCTAGAATGTATCACAGTCTCCCTGGGACAGTCTGTCTTGAAAGAAACTTTGCAATTTCATTCCCTGGGAAGAAGTGCAGAACAATCTACCCTCCCAAAAGAATATAAATTTTATAGCCATTAGGCAAGGTATACACTTCAGAACCCTGAGTAGGTGCACAAACCAGGTATTACAGTGCTTCTTGCATTTAGTTGCAAAGTTAAATTTCCCAAGAATTATTGTTGGAAGGTACTTAGTGAAGTTTGAAAAATCTCCTAAGGAAAAGGCACAGGCAGGTGTGCATGTGCACACTTGGAAAAAAAAGTGTTTGAGCCACCCATGAACTTTCAATTTAAAAAAAAAAAACTTTTGTGATTTTTTTTTAAAAAACATGATGTGAACTTTGAAGCTCATATGACACAGCAGTGACTTCCTAGCTAGAATAATTTGACATTTAAATTCTAACTTAAAAGCCATGAGTACTCAAACACCAGGAAAGGACATTCAAAGAGCCCTTAAAGAAATGTATAGAGTTCCAAACAAAAGATAAAGAAAAGCGCTTTTCACAGATTACTATTGAAAAAAGCACACACTATCAGCCTGAGAATGTTAATCTGTAACATTACCTTACATTTCCAAGACTGGGCACTAATCAAGCACCCAAGAACCTCCAGACTTTTATTGCTATACTAGTTCTTATTAATGCAGAAGTCTAAAGACATAATACTGCCATCATACCTGCTTTTCCAATTGAACAAACAGATCTCAACATCATCCACTGACTTCAGATGCAGGAAGCATATCCAATGTATCACAATACACTAGTGGATTTTTTTTTCTATTATGTTACATGCCGTAATGGGACATATCAACAATTTAAATCAAATTATGAAAATTCAGGTATTCTAAAAATAAAATTAATAGGTAGAAATAGGATAAAAACCTAAAAGTAAGCACTGGAGCTCTATCAGCTGACCGTCACTTAAAACTAACATTCACAAGCCAGATTCCTGAATGAACATTACACTTGACTTAGAAAACTGGTGAAAACTCTCACAGAACATTCAAGTTATCAGACTTGCTAAACATGTTCTCTAACTTACCAGTGCCATTACCCATTAAAATGGGTAAAGGGGGCTTCATTTGAATTTTTTTGGCTGAGATGTAAAACTGAGAAGAAAGACATTTCATAGGCTTTTATATCTGAGGTGCACTAAGCCTTAGAAGGGCTCTGTGTTGAGCTTCATGCCTATTTCTGTAGGAGATGATACAGTCACATAAATTCTCTTTGCATCTGTACTACATTTATTCATCAGGGTTTTATACAGCAAATGTAGCCCACAAAATGGCTTTAGTAGTAGTGGATCACTGCCCTATGTCTTCAAAAGTGTGCTTTGAAGAATTCGCCTAATATATGCGCACTCTACCGCAATTACCCTAATATAAGCACACTATACTGCAATTACACTAATATATGCGCACTCTACCGCAATTACCCTAATATACATGCTACCATAGTTCAACGTGTGTACACTCGTTACCGTAATTCACTGTATATCGCTGCAGCCATTTTTGCCCTGTATATGCGCACTACCGTAATTTACAGTATATTGCCGCGTTGCTGTAATTTGCCGTACATTGCCGCAGCTACCGTAATTTAACGTTTACTGCCACGTTGCTGTAATTTACTGTATATTGCCACGGTACCGTAATTTAACGTATACTGCCGCGGTCATCCAAATTACTGTAATTACTGAAATTACTGCAATTACCAAAATTACCGTAATTGCAAAAACTGGGTGCCCCCACAACCGCTCCCAGTCCCTCCCACTGTCCCCAAGTCCTCTCCCTGTCCCTCCCAGTTCCCCCCCATGTCCCCATAATCCCTACCAGTTCTTCCCAGTCCATCCCAGTGTCCCCCATAGTGGTAATTACGGTAATAGCAGTAATTATGGAAATAGAGGTAATTGCAGTAATACGGGTAAATACAGTAATAGCCGAAACTACGGTGGTTTCAGTAATTACGGTAATACGGGTAATTACAGTAATAGCGCTAATTACAATAATACAGGTAATTACGGTAATTGCATCTCTACCCAAGGGACGGCTCTTCTCTTCCTTTTCTACTTTCAAAATGCAAAAGTTTTAGGGAAAATCTGGTGGGTGGCAGTGGAAGAGCAGGGAAGTTGCTGGGGTGAAGTGAAATCTCTTGTGGGTGCCTTGGTCCC
>PYHW01010578.1:144456-177553 GCA_013186435.1 Turdus rufiventris
GTAAAAAGCTTTTCCTTGCAGGGTCACTGCTCAAGATGAGCTCCAGCCTAACCAGGTGCATCTTCCCGGAGCAGGAGAGTTCCCAGCCACAGAGCTCCTCCGCCCAGGGAGGAGCCGGATCATTCCAGAACACTGCCAGAATGACTCTGACACTAAGGAAGACCAAGATACGAAGATGCCTCGCATTTTCTTCTCTAGTAAATTTAAGATTATTTGCGTTGTTCCCTTCTCCCTTCCCCTGAAAATGTTGTGAGGGGAACCCCTGGTGTGGTGTACCCGTAATTTCAGACAGGGCTGTTCCTCTTCCTGCCTCCATTCTCAAGTGCTTGCATGAGACAATAAAATTGCTGTTCTAGAGAGTTCTGTGTGTCTGTGGTTGGATTTTTCTGCCCCCGTTGCTTTATTTCCATCCCTGGTTTGATTCCAGTGCTGTTGCAATAAATCACCAAAGAGAAACTGTATTGCTGCAGCCACTGTAATTTACCGTATATTGCCCAGCTAACGTAATTTACAGTGTATTTCCGCATCTACCGTAATTTCCAGTATATTGCCGCAGCCACCAGAGTTTACAGTGTATTGCCGCATCTACCGTAATTTACCGTACATTGCCACAGCTACCGTAATTGCACACATGCTGCTGCTGTCACCCGAATTACCGTAATTACCCAAATTACTGCAATTACCAAAATTACCGTAATTACAAAAATTGACTGCCCCCACAACCCCTCCCAGTCCATTCCAGTGTCCCCATAGAGGTAATTACGGTGATAGCGATAATCACGGTAACTGCGGTAATTACGGTAATTTTTGAATTACGGCTAAATACGGTAATAGCAATCATTACGGTGATTTCAGTAATTACGGTAATACAGGTAATTAAAGTACAGTAATTTCATGATTTTAAACCACACTGAGTATAAGCCGCACTTCCGGGTGCCAGCAACTTTTCATTCTTTGTCCATATGTAAGCCGCACCTGATTATAAGCCACACTTTGGGTTTGGACCAAAATTTTAGTCAAAATGGTGCGGCTTATAATAGTGAAATTACTGTAACCTGTGAACACGAGCGTGATAGGCACTTAACATTTCTTATTAGATTTCAAAAGAAATTTAATTTTAAAATTATGTTCTATGAAAACTCTTATTTAAAAATCAAGAATAGATGTTTACAAACCACATAAAGTATTTCATTTTACTGACATCATACAGCAGCAACAGAGAAGCCTCATATAACTATAACACGAAGCTGTGTGTCTGCCAACATAGTATTAGTTTCTGCTTCTAAGTCTGCACCTGTTTAATTTCCTTCACCCACTGAAGTATGATTCACCATTCCCACAGCCAGGTGAATGACACAAATTACACTCATTTTAACTCACACTAAGGTGTGAGAAAAGAGGTCTTGCATTTTCCTAAATTAGCTTAGCAACAAGGAATCCTTGGGGAAAAAAACACATTACAAACCATAACTGTTGTAGCATAACTGAGAACACAAATACATAGAAAAGCTAGGAGGGTTATAATGAAAATTAAGACAAAAACAGAACAAAGTACTCCATGACACCAAAAATGTCTCTACCAGGCAACAAGTGATAGGACAAGAGGAAATGGCCTCAAACTTCAGCAAGGGAGGTTCAGGTTGGAAAACAGGAAGAATTTCTTCACTGAAAGGGTTGTTAAGCATTGGAATAGGCTGCTCAGGGAGGTGGCAGAGTCACCATCCCTGCAAGTGTTAAAGAAACCAGTGAACGTGGCACTCAGTGCTCTGATCTGAACTGACAATGTGATGATTAGTTAAAGATTGGACTCTTAGAAGTCTTTTCAACTTCAATGATCCTGTGATATTCCCTCCATACATTACTGCTCAGAATACAGAGAAAGGACAAGAAAATCAACAGAGATTTGTATGAATCAGTGCACTCCTCCCTTGCATTTTGTAGGAGCTAGTAATATCTTCACCATCTGTGTGAGAATTCAGGACACCATTGCAAATATGTACCTTCATTCAAGAGTATTTTAACCTAGGAATGTAACCTTATCAGCTGTGATCATGGAAGTTTTTGGGCAAAAGCCTTCATCACTCCTACTCCTTTCAAACTGCATTTGTATCAAACTTCAGATTTACAACAGTGTCACTAATGAACACTAGCTGTATCAAAGAAAAACTGCCAAAATGTCACAGGCTGCGGGNGGGGTCTCTAAGACACTAATGAAATAATTTTTGAAAACAGAGAAGTGACTGAATATAGGACATTTTACCAGTTTATACCTCTCATAGCAGTGAAATATTAATTATCCTTTAAAAGTCAGCATATAGTGCTCTTAAATAGACTTATACAACATGCCACACAGTACCACTGCTGCACTGAAACTCCATCCCCAAAGCAGGGTAGGCTACCCCACTGATAAAACCAGTTTAACTTTGCAGCCATTAAAAAAACCCAAAACTAAAGGAGGGTAAGAAACCCATATAATATCCCAACAACTGAGACAATTTGGAAGTACAACAAACTTCTAATAATACAAGCAGCACTACACAGATACACAGAATTTGTTTTTGCATTAATTCTTCACTTCCTCCAAAGTGCTCATTGGAATCAAAGAAGACAGAGGCAGCTTGCCCAAATTATCTGTAGGAGAGCACACAACAAAAGGTGAATGTGGCATATTATTCATTGGAAAACAGCCTGGAAAATCAGTCTGCTTCATGTCTGGTTTGGACTCCAATACAAAATCCATTAGGCAACAATTACACAACAATTTAAAACTTCATTACTTTACCTCATAAAAATGCAGGAAATGCCCACTTCCTCAGAAACAGAAGCCAGTTAATACAGGTTGAACTGTAGTCACTAGAAAACTTAGCTCTTACACTTTGCATCCACAGATATCAGAACAGTCCAGTGAAAATCACCATTCCAGACAGGCCACGTTCTACCTAAAGTACTGAACACCTGCAGTGAAACCATAAGCAAAGCTCCTGCCTGGCAGGTGGGAGTTCCGGCAGTGCTGTGGGACACAACCTCACTAACTGCCTGGAGAGCAGAGCAGTAACCCCTGACACTCAGGTCAGTAAAGCTTTTCTAAGTCAGACTTTGTCTAACAAAAATTTAAAAAGATTTATTTTTATCTTACCAAGATTCACAACATGATGAACAGAAAATCACTTCAAAGAGTGGACGATTTTAGCATCAAAATAAAATCAATTTATTTAGATGCACATATATGGACATGCATACATACACACATGCCAATACCAACAACACTGAAAACTCATTCTCAGTGGTCAGCACAGTGCAGCAGATAGAGTGTTGGAGCTGCATATTTAGAATTTTATGGGGGGAAAAAAAAAAAGAACCCTCTTATTTGAGCAAATATCCAAAGAAAGCAGATATGAACCTGAAGTCCAAGTGACACCTCTGTCACTTATTCTCTTAACTGCTTTCCTCACAACTGCTTGCCTGTGTGGAAGTGATTGAAAAGGCAAAAATGAAAGACTTATCAATGCATAAAAATAGTTTCACCTACGAACTAGAAACCTCAACAGAAATAATCTCTTAATCTTGTCTCTAGAAATCAAATTACCAGAACAGTAGTTGCAGGTACATATCTAATTCTGAATGCAAAAAAAGTCACCAGGAGGCAAACTAGAGATAAACCAAGATCAAAAGATGCCTTCCGAATCAAACTATGCTATGTGTCTATGATTCCTGTATCAACAAATGTATTGTGTCATATAAACAAAACAAAGGGGCATGTTGGTGATACAGCCAATTCAAACTGGCAATATCTTACAAGTCATGATAAAAAACTTTTATTTTGTGCACAAATTTTACAATATCCCCATTATGTAATGCCAAATAGCCACATTTTCGAACAACTCTGAGGTGCTGCTACTATTATAAAAAAACTCCAGCTAGTATTTTGAGCCTGAGGATATATATGTATATATATGTGTATATATATATATGTGTATATATCTGTATATATATATATATACATAGCCAGAACTTTTACAAGTGGGAAGAGATCTCTTGAACTTTCTGATACAATTTTATTTACTACCAAGGTAATACTTCATCACTATTGTGCATTTCAATCTGTCCACTTTCTTTTTTGGTTTTGTTTGTTTGGTTTTGCTTTTTTCTAACAGTATCCATTATTCATCCAATTGTTGACTTTTTGGCTCCAGCATCTCTTTTAAGCAATGAAGTGATTATGTTCTCGAGATATCAGCATCATTTTTTGCAGTAATTTTACAATATCTGCGAAGAGCACATTTTCATGTATTTTCCCAGCACACTGCTTGGGACAGATGGAATTGTTTGGAGCTGTCCCTGGACAGGCAATGAAGCACATGCAGATCCAGATGTTGAGTACTCAGTAACACGTAACAACTGCAGTGCAGCTAATCCTGTATCACTTTGTTTTCCCTGGAAAACCAGGCTCACCCACATCAATGTTCCTGAGACTGGTTTGCTCCAAATTAACTCCCCACTCTGATTTACTCTAAGCCAATTCCAATTCTGCATGCTGTGCACACCTGCCGGGATTCGGAAAGATCTTTGCATGACAGAGA
This sequence comes from Turdus rufiventris, assembly GCA_013186435.1. Taxonomy (NCBI): domain Eukaryota; kingdom Metazoa; phylum Chordata; class Aves; order Passeriformes; family Turdidae; genus Turdus; species Turdus rufiventris. Next base: position 149,037 of record PYHW01010578.1, read on the forward strand.
TCGGGGTTTCACTACAACTTCCACTCTCTCTGACAGAACAGCCGAAAGGTCCCTCAACTCCAGCAACAAACACCTCCCCGAATGGGCCCGGGTTCATTGCGCTCCAGTTCGCCGTGCCGAGGATTTTCCGCCTGGCTCGGGTTAACAGCAGACCCCGACACAGGCGCGTCCGCGCTGCCTCCCCTCACGCCAAGGCTGCTCCAGAGCCACCGGCTCGGGTTACGCGGCCGCTCCCGCCGAGGCACGGCCGGGCGACAGCCGCGTCCGCGAAGGCGCTGCCGCCGCCGCAGGAGCCGAACGGAGGCTCGGCCCGGCGGGCCGCGGTCGCCGCCCCCGCGGGGCCTGTCAGGCGCCGGGACCCCTCCCGGGCACGGCCCGGCCCCGCCGCGCCGCCCGCCCGAGCGCCCTCCGCGCGCCGCTCACCTGGGGCTGTCGGGGGCTCTCACATGGCGGGTCCCGGCCGGCCCGGCCCGCTCCCACCGCCGCTTCCCGCCCGCTCCCGCAGCCCCTCGCACCCGGAACTGATTCCGCTGGCGGCCGTTCCGCTTCCTGGTGCCGCCCCGGCGGCGGGCGGTGCCCCCGGGCCGCCCGGAGCCCGCCCCGCTCCCCGCCGCCGGGCCGGGGCGGAGCCGCCCTCGCAGCGCGGCCCCTCGCCAGGCTGGAGGAGCCGAGCATTGGCTGGAGGCGGTGCGGACGCGGGCAGAGCTCTTCGGAGATCGCTCGCGGTGTGCAGCTCCGGGAGAGAACGCGCACTCAGAGCCGTACCCCGACGGGCAGTCGCAGATGCAGCGAGGGAGCTTTTGGGGGAGAACATCCCCCACTCCAGCTCTGACCTGCCACCTTTACTGAGCGAAGAATTAAAACGTTCATCTGTGTTACGCTGGCCTTGTCACTGACAGAAACCACTTTACCAAGCGTGCAATTTTTTTTTTTTTTTTTGCATTATCGTGCATATGCTTGTAGGTCAGTTTATGAACCAGACAGTTCACGCAGTACTTGGTAAGAGTCAGTGACTGGTGCCAGTAGGTCCTGCTGGGATATCCACCTGGTCTAACTGGACACCGCACCTGCTGTCTTCTGGAGGTATGTCTCTCTCTCCCTTCAAGACACAGAACAGCGTCTTCATATATTAGGCATTGAATCCTGATCAGATAAAGCAGCGGCCTGGGAAGCATCCTGGCCAGGGTACAAATAACAGGGTTAAAGATAACAGGGTTAAAGAACACAGAGACAAACTGTTTACTCAGATAAGAAACACTCAAGCAACTAATTCTGAACAGGAAGAAGACTTTGGGCTTATTCTTCCATCTTCAGTAAATGTAACCAAAATAGAAAATTAAATTTCTGTGGTACGTATTCCATTTGAATTTCTGAAGACTGAGTGTGTTATACAAACATTGACTTCTCCAAGTATTGACTGAACATGCTTTCATGAGAGTGAACTCATATTTTGCTCAGGTAGTAAGCAGCAGCTGGGACAGTTCCACCAGGACTGAGCAGATGGAGGCTGGACAAAATTAAGTTCAGTATGAGTACCTAAATTTAGTCAGGGAGAGAAGGAATTCTCACAGGACAGTAAGGGAAACTTAATCTTTAATATATTTTGCAGCATTAAATTTCTTTTATACTTAGACAAGAAAAAAAAATCTATTTTATCTGTACCTACTTCACGTGGCCCAAGAAGCCTTTGGGACATGCGGTTGCTGCTACTATGAAGTGAGCATTCTGGAATTTTCCTATCAGCATGTACATTCTCTACTGTAACTTCAGAGATCACCATTTTGCAAAAAACAGTTACAACAAAACCTGTCTGACAAATTTGAACTAGCGTGGAAGCCAATTACCTAGAACAGCAAAGAAATGGGTTCAATTCCACAAATTCATCAAACTTACTGTGTCATAAAAATCAGGTTTTAGTTTAATGTTTTCTTAGACTAGGCTGGTATTATCATTATTTCAAGAAGACACATTGCTAGATACACTTTTTTATATATTTAATAAAGTTATATATCAACAACTTTTGGATTCGTACTTTTGTTTGAGACTCAATTTGGCAAAGTGAAATATTAAATACTAGGACTAGACATGCATTCCTTTCATTCAGGCTTAAGAAAACATTTACAAAGTTGACAGATAACATTTATTAAAACATGTTATAGAAAAAAAGGGGCATGGGACTCTTCTATAAGAAGAAAATATTGAACAGTAACATTAAATTAAAACCATGCTGTACAATTAGGACAGCAATATTTCTAGACAAAACTATCCAACCTCTGTAATACAGGCATAACATCTCACAAAATATCAAGATATGCAAATTTACTATTATAAATGACTTGTTTAGAATAAAAACTTATAGCTCATTAAGGAAGATTCACTTGACTTGCATAAACAGTTACATTTCTGAAAGAAATATGGAATCCCATGAATAAAAAAAAAAAGGAGCAGCAATCGACAGACAAAGGCTTCAAGCAAAAATCAGAACTTGCAATTTAATCACATTAAAAATATACCATTTTCTTTTCCAGCATCTTCCTCTAGGCCACTGACAGTTTACAGCTAATAGCTAAAAAATCCAAGCTATCCAATTTAAAAGACAAAAAAAACACCTTTCCTTTGTTGCTTTGAGAAAGGTCCTAATTCTGTTACACCAAAATTCTCAATGTACTGCTGTAGGCTCTCATAATTCAGACAGGTCACCTTGCTGGCACCCAGGCAAAAGTATTGGGATTACAAACCCTGATGTGCCTCCATTCTTTTAGGATCAATAATACTGGAACTCAATACATCAGCCTTTGATCATCTTCCTCGCTTATGATACAGGATGTTTTCTCAACCTCAGATACACCTCAGATGAAAAAAGTTGTGACCAAAAACTGTACAGACAATACCTTCTAGGGTCTATCTGCTCACCCATAAAACTAACAAGGAAAGTTTAAAAAAATCAAACAACAAAAAAGCACCCCGCAAAACAGCACTGGTGTGTGAAATAGGAACCCTCTCCCTCAAAAGAGTCTGACATAGACCTAAGCAGATTTTAACCCTGCTAACAGTTGAGTTTTTCAGAATGTTGGCTACACAGATTCTGTGGTAATTAACAACACAGTTACAAAATGGAATGAAAAGAAACTTAGCTGTAGTATCAATTAAGTCTTCTTACCACTGCTAGGACATTGAATGGCTTCAAAACAGCAGGGAAGTCGGAAAGCCACCTGGGTGTACAATATTGCTGGTTTTCAGAAGACATTCACTTTACTACAGCCAACAGACACATCATCAAAGGTAATGAAGCATATGGGAAGATTAATGAAATTCATCATACACATATGCATTCATATTATATATATACATATATATATATATATGGATTGCTTCCCTCCTCCCCACAAATAGGAAATAATTTTTCGTACCTTGAACAAGACCACTCCATTAGCAAAGATCAGAAGCTTGGCAGAAGCTGTGTCTGTTTATCTTGGCTTGCTACGTTCAACTGCACTGGCCACCATGGCAGGGACTGCAAGGTGACGTGTGGCTAGAGGTTGTGAGTTGCCCTGTGCTAGTCAAAAGAAGTTCAGCCTGCACAAAAAATGGATGTGAACAATCCACCGCAAGCCAAAATCTCAACCAGAAGTGCACATAATGCTTCTGCTTAAACATACTTAAGGAAGAGTGGCAGCTCTAGCAAGAGTTGCAGGGAGATATATGGAGAAGATATTCCTGGGTACATGTGGAGAAACTGAAGAGCTGCTCTTGGGAGAACACCTGAAGAAGTCACTAAAGACACATACAGACTTACTCACAGAAGGACACACTCCTTGCCTGAGGAGATTCATTTCTAATAGGACTCTGGCCTACAGCTAAGCCCAGCCGGAGCAGGTACACCTCTGAAATAACTGAGTTCCACAGAAGAACCAAGCTGGAACAGACACATCCCTGAAGGGATGCAGCCCAGTGTCACCATGAATAGTGACACTGACCAGCCCAGAGCACCAGAGGACACCCACTAAGAAATGAAAAGCATCAGACAAGGAACTGTGCATATGACCCCAGCCTCCTGTGTGACCTGTCACCTTACTGAAGGTGAAAGCAAGAGAAACTGAGACTACAAAGGCAGGGAGGTGTTAGACTTAAACTGAACATAAGGAAGATGGTTTAAGTAATTTTTCATCTTTCCCCTCCCCCATTACCTGAAATGGTAATTAGAAGTTTGACAGAGGGCAATAAACTGAGTTCACGAAAAACACCACAAAGACAACTGTTTCACCTGTGACATGCAAAAGTAAGGATTTTAGACATGGATCTCAAGCTGTCCTTAAATCATTAATCCTCTCAACTTGATCTCATGACAATCAGATCAGTATTTTTCTGCAATCAATTGATTTCATGTAAATTAAAAGCAGAAAGCCAAGTGTAACAAAATCAGTGGAACAACATTTGTTGGACTTTCAAGACAATGCCGTAATATCGGGTAAAACAGCAAGAGGCAAATACTAAAAAGTTACTATTCATGCTAAGTCATTACAAAAAGGACATGGTTCTATAATATGATCTACTGAACCTGCTATAAAATCTTTAAAGTGTCTCTCGCAGTACATTTGATTTTAAAGCTTTATTTCAAAGTAATCTAACTGCAAATATAAGTAATGTTAAATCTTGAAATATCCCATATAAAAGTCATTCCAAGCTGGTAAAAGAAACAGTTTTGCTGGCAGCTCTGTAGGATGGTCTGAGTTTGACTTTTTTTTTTTTTTAACCACAGTTTTCAGACTGGTGTTTCTTCCAGCCTTTTTTAAGGTTAAATGGGAAGAGGCACCATTATCCTTTTTATGCAAAACTAAAATGACAATTGGAAAGGGGCTGAGAATCAATGTAATACACAAGATCGTTCTTGAAATGAGTATGAGAAATGAGAATAAACACCTTGGACATGTTCAAGGTCAGGTTGAATGGGGCTCTGAGCAACCTGGCCTAGTTGAAGGTGTCCATGCCTACGGCAAGGGGGTTGGAAGCAGATGACCTTCAAAGTCTCCTTCCAACCCAAACCATTCTATGATTCTAATGCCTTCTTTCAAATGTGATGATGGTACTTGCAGAAATGACATCATGTATGTGTAAGGCCTTGGAGAATGGAAAAATAGGGCCACCGAGCACAAGAACCCTTTCCTCTACTCTCATGTAAACAGGCAAGCATTATAGTATTTTTTAGTATTAAAAAGGAGAGTGTTAGCAGTGTGTAAACAAACCATAGAGGGAATATAATTTCTGAGTGTAAAAAACATACTTATAAAGTTTTATGGTTTGTTTTTTATTGTTGGGGGGAGTTTTTGTTTGTTTTGGTTTTTGTGGTTTTTTTGGTTTTTTTTTTTTTAATTTTGTTTTGTTTAAATACAAAGTGCTTCTATACATTAAGCAGGTTACAGTGTCAGTGAGCAAAATCCCTGTTTCAGTACCTTGATCACAAAGATTAACCATGGCCACCATGGTATTTGCAGAGTTTAATTAGTGCTAAGGACAGTAACTCTGTGGTGCTGATCATTTGTGCCCATTGCCAGCAATGGGTTCACTGTACTTGGGAACATCTGTTTTAACAAAATTTCATATGAAAAAATATTTGAAGTATTAGAAGGTTAATAATTAAGAGCCTCCTAAAAAAAAAAAAAAAAAAGTAAAAAAAAAAAAAAAGTTTGTAAGTAGAATGCCAGTAAAGAAATTACAGTGATTACAGTGCACTGAGTAGAAAACCCTCAGCTTGCAGTAGACATTCATTTTCAGGACACAGTTCCGTTGTATCTTAAGACAATTTGTAACTGAGAGTTCAAAAAAAGAATCTGAAGTGTAATAATCTTTGTGTGATTTTGCTTCACTATACAGGATCATCCTGCACACAGCAGTGCCTAATACAGAAATTAGGGCCAGACAGGCTTAGGTCTTTAATGCAGGTTAACTTTGCCCCCATGTGAACAGCACTGTACTTGGATATCATCTCTTTCTATTATATTCCATGTGTGCTCTAAAGGCTCTTTCCTTTTCAGTAAGCTACTAAGAAGCTTTTGCTTACTAAGAAGCAATCGCTTTCACATTGGATTGCATTAAGCTTTTAACCCCAAAATTCCATTTTCACCTTTATAACTGATGCCTTTACTCAATCTGCAGAGCTGACAGCATCTCTTACTACGACACACTCTATCTCCATGAATGAGAGCCCCCCACAGTTCCTCATCCTAACAAAGGACAAGTGTCACTTTCCCAGCAAAAATCCCAACTTCAGACATAAACGTGATACCATGTCCTGCAGTACCATTAGAAGACCCAAATCACATACTGCCTACTTTTTTCTACAAGCAACTTCATTTGAGGAAGTAAACAACTCTGCTTGTAATCACCAGTCACAGTAGTTCAGTACCGAGAATCTGTATTATAGGTCTTATTATTCAAAGAGTAAAGAATTAAAAGTATAAATACCTATCAATGACTAAGTCATTTTCCTAAAACAGGTGTCTAAAACTAGATAGAAGTTCTCAAAGAAGTTTTTGTACCAATAACAAGTCAGTTCGTGAATCCAGAGTTTGGTACTTGCTACTGTAGTAAGCCACAAAAATTTGAACAGAAATTTATACTTTAAATATTGATTATTTTGACTAAGTTCCAAATGTTACATCTTACTTTTTGTTGGTGTCTTTTTTTTTTAATAAGACATACTTATTACACACACTTCTAGAAGCTCTCACAACGTAGTAATTAAAATCTAATGAAGTCAAGAATCATACAACATTAGAACCTAGAAGAGCAAGGACAAAGTATACATAATATATACTGAAGTTTATATAGTGATAAACTAAGCGCATTACAGTCTAAATAGAAATCAGCACAAAATTAAACATTTGTTTTACTGAAGATAAATTAAAAAAAACAGAAGACGGATAAAGGAAAGCCAAACCACCTTTACCACTGCCTTTCATTAAGCAATACAACTAAGGCTACTGAATGAAGCACACTACCTAATGATGCATGTTAAGTACGTTGGCAGTCTTCACCTTGATGTGCAATTCTCTCTCTTTTTTTTTTTCTTCATTTTAAATGTGAATTGTATAACCCAATACACTGGTCATCTTAGTTTTCCTTTCCAATAAGGAGTGCTACCTGAATTCCTGGTTCATCTAAGTATTTTCAGGATTTTTGTGAATTTAGAGCTGAGTTTTACTGTGAATTTAAATGACTTAGAAATACAAGACGGCTTCTAAATACTCCTGTGATAACAGTCAATCTCAGACCTAATTTTGCAGGCACCTTTCAGATTAACCACAAGCACTTCACACACTGAACACCTGAAAAAATATTGCAGGAAGCAAAATACATATGATTTGTTTATACTAGCATACTCATTAAAACTTTTTTTTTTTTTACAATAGCAAGTACCAGACATAATTTGCATAATTAGTTTATTTTTCTTACTCTACTAAACAAATGTAAGCACTAATGTCTTAGTTCATCTCAGTAGTACTCTGCTCAGCTTTAGTAGCCTGATAGGACTTAGTACAAGAGGTCACATGCCGATGAAAACTGTCCCGCCACATAAATCTTTTCCCACAGATGTTACACTCATATGGTTTTATGCCTGTATGAATTTTCATATGGCCTACAAGATGGTGTTTCATTTTGAATTTCTTACCACAGACACCACAGCCATAAGGTCGAAGACCAAGGTGCATACTCATATGCCGATCTCTCTGACTTTTGTGTGTAAAGCTTTTTCCACACTGACAAGGATAGAGCTTATCGGCATGGGAGAATCCAGTGAGAGACGTTTCTTCTTTAATCGCGGCAACCATTTCAATGCTTTCACCATAGCCTGCTGCCATCATAAGATCCTGTCTGTGAGCACTTAAATTTCCATCTGCCCTTTCACCAGAAAATTCTTCCATAGATGAGCCATAGAAGTCAACTTGTTCATCATAATTACTTTCATCTGCCTGTTCATCAAATTCTGGTTCCATCTTTTTGTCACCTATGTGAAAATCTTCGACTCCTGAAGGCTGGATTGAGTGATCTGCCGGGATGGCATTCATGGATTCAGAAACTTGGTGTTCATCATAGGGATTATCAACGCCTTCACAGTCTTGTTCAAACCTTTCTGGTTTCACATGGATCCACCGCTTGTGAGACATGATGCTGGGTTTGCTATACATTGGTCTGGTATACTGGTAGTCTGCACTATCACTAGTTCCCTCTTCCCCATCCTGACTGGTCATTCCAGTGCTAAGTCTATCGTGTTCTGTTGAAGAATTACTGGGAAGGTACTCGTGTTCTGTCAGCTGACACGACAGTTCATCTTTAGAGCTCTCTTCTTCATTTTCGCCATCCCTTAGCTCCTGCACTTTGTGGAATTCTGTCTGTCCTCCAGAGCCAAGTTCAAAGGTTTCAACAAGGCCATTGTAGCTACTACTGCTTGGGGACTGATGGTCACTGCCATGATTCATCTTCTGACACAGAACTGTTGGGTTTCCCTCAAGCACTTCAGTGCACTTATCCACTACATGCCACATCTGAAGGAAACTTGCTGCTGTCAGATAACTAACAATTTCTGGCGCAGGCATTACCAGCCGGCCTGTATAGGTAGACAGAAGAATGTTTTCAAATACTCTGGGATTCATCACATCAGGCAGGACTATTCGCCTGCTGTTTTTCAGGAGAACCTGATCACAGAAGTAAGGTGAACTAGCTGCAAGAACAGCTTTATGGGCTCTGAAGAGATGGCCCTGAACCACAATGGACACATCACATAATTGTCCTTGCTGGCGTTGTTGGTTTAACTTCTGCAAAATGGTGCTAGAAAAATCTGGAAATTCCACTCGAAAGGAGTTTGACCCAGACTCCATTTCATTACAAATTTAGTGTTGTGCTGCAAGAAAAAAAAAAAATTAGAAATTCTGCTTGGTCAAGTATTGACCTTTCAGTTTTCTTCTATTCTTTTTCTTTTTTCTTAACAGACTCACATGGAACTCAACATTTTCTGGAACCTTTTGCCACTGTTGTATTTCTCTCAAGCCACCTCATTTCTCTCTTCTGAAAGCTGTATTAAGGCCATAAACCGCTATGCCAGCAAATTTTGTTGTGTTTCTTCTCTCCAAGAGGACTCATCAACTACAGCAGGATCTACAAACAGCAAGGTATCCAGTTGGGATAGACTAAGCATTTCAAACATGAGTTTAGGCTAATGAAACCGTTATTTCATGGAATTATACAGCAGAGTTCTAACTCCAGGATATTCCACAGTTTGTACCAGCATATCAAAGATTCTGTATTTCAAATGCCAATAAAAATCATCTCACTGATCCCCCAACAAACACTGATTTTACTCATTAAATATTTAATTTAAAATCAATTTTCAAAAACAACAGTATCAACTCACAGGATGACACTGGAAGCACAGGCAGAACCCCACTAAAAATGAGGCTTATGACCCTTCTCATGCATTTCCCTAATGTTTTATTAACTGAAAGGTGGAACAGCAACCGCTTGTACAGTTTTTAATTCCAAGCTTATTCAGATATTTGAGTTAGCATTAGGGTTATAATGTTCCTTTCAGGGAAATCATACAGAATTTAAAATGTCAATCAAGAAACTGATACCTTTGCTGCACAGAACTTTTCCCGCCTGTTCCTTGTGTATTTGTAACAACATAAAAATTACAAGCCAGAATCTCAGCTAAGAGCTCCCAGATTTTCACATCTGTATTCTCACATAATTCAGATGTCTTACTCCAAAGTTAACAGTCCTTTAAGTAGTAATATAACTTTTTCAAATGCATTTTGAAAAAATGTACTGAAATTTTAAATTGAATCGAGATAAATTTGCATGCTATTGTAATTAGAAATTACAGAAATTTAAATGCCACTATGAATGAACAACATTAACTGCTTCAGTAGGTTAAACCTGTGCGATTTTTCTATTTGATAATGTGTAAATTGAGTGCTATGGGATTCTTGCAGAGCATGGAGCAGCAAGTGGTTTTCTTTGTGAAGTTCCATGAAGTTGTCACCCACATAATCGCAGAAGACCACCTTTAAATCTACTGTCTCCAGAACTCCTCACGTTATTTTCCTCAAAGCACCAACCATCTTCAAAACAGAATTAGCTACCCATACTTTTCCAGTGAGCAATGGGAATACTGCACCTGCCAGTTCAATTGTTAATTGTTTTATCACTTTGCTTAAAACAATTTGACATAATTATTTCAGTATTTCAAGTTATTTTATACTTTGTGTATATTACAACTAATTTTTAAACAATCAGATTTTCTTACACAGATACAGTTCCTTACCTCCCTTCAGAATATTCTCGGATTTAAGATTCTATTCTTCAATACTTGCCAACAAAAAACATAAGCCTTCAGGAGATGTTCAACTGAAATTTAAAGACAGATGCCTGTACAACTTATATACAATTACTAGTAATCTAAACTGTCATCTTTCAGCATGTCACCACAAAAACATTTCCCGGTGATAACAGACTTTTTATGCATTTTAAGTTTTCATGCAGACGAAATGTAAGCAAAATATTTTCAATTAGCAAAACCATAGAAGTGAAGCAAACCGGTTTTTGAGGTTTCACTCCCTCCTTGTACAATCCGTTTTGTTTTGCATTTTTAATCAAACTCCTAAAGAACAAAGTCTTTCTACTTCAATTAATAACCAAAAAAACCAAAAAATTGCCATGCTGGAGCATTGAGTCGAACACACAAGTCACCAAGTCACATTTCAATTGTTTCAAAATAACATTATTTGTAATAAGTGCTAGCAGAGAGTTCCTTCTGCTCTGCCCGCGCAGGCCTGCAGATACGGATCTGTGATCCTCGCAGCGCCCCCGCTGTGCTGCCGCGGCCGCACCGCCGGGGCCCGGCCAGGAATGGCTCCAGCCCGCAGGACCGGACAGGCCCAGCGCCCCTCGCGGCCGCGCGGACCCGCCAGGAGCCGCCCTCGCCCCCGGTCCCGACGGGGACTCCGGCCCGGCCCGACAAGAGCGCGGGACCTGCGGACGCGGAGCGTGGGAAGGCCTCGCCCACCGCGCCGCCCCGCGCGGACCCGCACACCGGGCCCGGCGGCAGCGCGACCCCTCGGGGACCACGATCGGCAGCGTCTCACCTGCGGGTCGCGGCGTCTCTCTCATAGCGGGGCGCTGTCGGTGCGGCCCCGGTTCCGGCCCTGCCCGCACCCACCCCGGCCCGCACCGGAAGTAGCTGCCCCCCTTCCTGCGGGCACTTCCGCGTCCCGGTCACGTGACTATCTGCGCCGAGCCCGCAGCGGGGCTCTCCCCGGGGCGGCGGTGGCGCCCCCTGGTGGCGCCTTTTGGGAGCGGATGTATTGGACCGGAGCGCTGCGAACGAACCCTCTGGGCCGAGCTCTCCTCTCCTCTCCTGTCCCTGTCCCTGTCTCTGTCCCTGTCCCTCTCCCTCTCCCTGTCCCTGTCCCTGTCCCTGTCCCTGTCCCTCTCCCTCCCGCACAGGTGCCCGGTGTGCCGGGGGCCGGGCATTGTCCTACAGCCGAGCGGTTCCCGCGGGTGCGCAGCTGACGCGCCTGTGCTGGAGCCTTTGCCCGGTTCGGCCCGCAGGGGGCGCCGCTCCCCGCCGGGGCCGCACCCGAAATCCGCCCCTGTCTGCGGGAAAATGCCCCAAATAAACGCGTAAAAAGTTAGTGTTATCATGCTTAATCTTTAGTATTTTTAAATAAAACGGAAGGCAATATCTCTTTTTTAAATTCATCACAAAGACTTCAGCTGGAGCGGCTGAAGACTTGTGCTGTGAGCTCCTGTAAAGGTTTACTTTCCAGGATTTGGGGAATTAACAGCTACATTTTGCTACATTTTTCTGCTACTTTTGCTGTCTTTTTCTGCTTTCTAGCATTTTCTTCAGGGAAAAAAAAACCAAACACATTTTTAAAGGGAAAATCTGCCACAGTGCCAGTTATGATTAAACCTAAGTGTGGCATGAAAAGCATTTTGGATTTCCTTCATGTGACCAGTTCTGCAGCCTTCATGTGATAAGACTGACTGCAGAAGCAGGCCTGTAGGGTCAAGGCTAGTTTATTAAATCAAAATTCATGTTTTACAAAGGAAGCAAATGGAAACAGCATTAACTAATGTTTGTATGTTTTACTTTTTCCTGAGGTTATGGAAGTTTGGGTCAAATTCATGAATGATCATTCATCTAAGCTTAGAGACCGTAATTTTTCTCCCTCGAATGCTTTATTATTATAGTATGTTTTTCTAACTCCTCTGTACTCCCTGCTGTGATTCATTCAATTTATTTTTAAGGCAGTGAGTTTCATACCTTTTCTGTTATAACAAGAAATACAATGTTCTAATTAATGAGCTGAAAGGGAATTTTTCTTGACATTTGATAGGCTGACACAGGTGTCTTTCCAAAGCATAATTGTTTGGATTTTGAGATGGAGATAGTCTGCATCACCTTGTGTTGGCAAACGAAAGGTCTCTATAATTCTTGCATGACAAGATTCTACAATTCTGTGAGGACAGCAGTGCTTTAACTTCACTCTGATGGTGAAAAATGTGTCTTTAGGTGTCTCCCATAGTGTTCATATATTCTGAATATTTGTATTCTTGGTGCATCTAGTAAGATGTCACTGGTTATACATCGCTGTATGAGTCAGACTTTACCAAACTGCTCAGATGGGCAAACTGGTACTTGTGGATCCTGCCTGGTTACATATAGAAAAGATTCCTTCTCCAGAAAATTTGAGGTTTGATGCCACAGACCCTGCTGAGGTAAACCTCTTGCTAATTTTCAGTGCTGGACAACTTGCCTCAGAGATAAATAGGGAGGGTATTTTTTTCTTTAATCAGTTTCTACATGGTTTTAAAATTTCTTTCTCTAAGTGAGAGGAAAAAATTGATACATCTGTAATTATGTAGGATGGGTAATTTGTATGGTGTCAGTTTTGGTTTTATATTTGTATAAAATGTTATGTTTCAGCAAACAGACACTGTCACTAAATGCATTGTAGCACTATTGCTCAGAAACACAACAATCTATTAATCTCCCCATTATATTATTGAAGAATTAAAAAACCAATGAGCATTGATGGAAGTCTAAGAAATAATGATGTGTGTATCAAATATTTATTGTTTGCTCATAAAAAAGGGAATGCCACAGTGATAAGACAGATACACTTTACAATGTAACAAAAAAATTGTAAAATTTTATAGCATTCATCAAGAACAGAAAAGTAGTCAGTTCCACAACACCTTTAAATTTTAAACAGACACACATTGCAAAATCCCTTGAGCAAAGCTTAAATAATACATTATAAAAATATAAATTTCATTCTGCTTCTCCCCAAAAAGGGGAGGCTGAGTGCTGAGAAGACCACCCTGTTTTGAAAATAGACTCCAACATTGATGCATGCAGAAAACAAACCAACCAAACAAACCCCCATTTATGATCCAGCTATAGACTTGTCTTTATTGTACTTATAAAATATACATAGCCTTTTATTGAATTGCCTGCTGTCGAAATCTGCAAGAATTTTATTGCTTTTTACTGTCCTGGAGAGGAATAAAGCAGCAGCCTCTGTGTAATTTCATAAGAAGCAAGGACACTAAATCTAATTTTGCTGGATATTGGCTCAATCATAAAAAACCACGCAATGACCAAAATTTAGGATTTTGGAATACAGAGTATCTGTATGTTTTTCCTCATTTGTATTAAAAAAAATAAAAATCTATGATATCTATATCTGGACGTATACCACATTACAGTGCACTGTGTGCACTATTGCAGGCTTTGCATTTATTTATATGTCTCTCATGATAGGTGCATGAGTCTGTTCCAGTATTAAATCAGGGTTTGAGTCTGTGCACTTTACAGCAGTATCTCCTTTCTTTCACTTTGAAATGGGGTGGAGTGGACTCTGCAATACAATGGGAATTAGGCGGATTTGGCTGTTGAACAAAATGCTTTCCTTGCCTTTTATTGCCTATCCTCTAAACTTAATGAGGGATCAAAGCATGACTTGCCCAGACTGTCTCCAGAGCAGCCACTATCCCTGAACCTGAAAATTGGCATATTTAAATTATTTTATAGCTTTAAAGTAAAATGTGTAGCTTAGGAACTTCTCAACAAGATTCACAGTATGCTTCTGTTGGCTGTTTCCAGTCCACCGCGTCTTTCCCAAATTTCCCAGATATCCAAGAGAACACTGGACCAATACATGCCTTGTTGTTTGTCTCATACTTTCAGAGGTGAAAAAAATTATTTGACCTCCTATTTGCCAAATACTGATGTTGAGCAGCAAGGTCAGTTTAACAGTTCCAGGAAAGAGTAGGAAGAAAAAGTACTTCTCTATTGTAAGTTTAGTAGTTTTGCATGAGGAGAGGAGATGCAGGAGCTGATATTACCAGGACCATCTGCTCTTATTCTGAACAGGACATGTGAGTCTGGACTGTTTCTGTTGCTACCAGAAGGCTACAGCATCTCAGTCACAATAAAGTATGGAACGGCCTGGAAGCAGGATTTTCTTTTACCACAAGCTGAAAAGCCCCTCAGACATAATAAGACCTGTCTGTGAGTCATAATCTTCTTCCTATCTAGAGTGTTGAAAATCTTTACTCATCTTTTAATCCAAATTTTGTTTTTAAAGGCCATTAAAGTTTAAATTAACTATGTTTTCATGTTAAAATAATGAATTTCATCCAGGGAGAAACCTGCAAAAAGTTCCCAGAGGAAACAGTTGGGCTTCATTTGAGTAAACAAATGAATAAACACTACTTAGGATGAATTTGAGTATCGTCACAAAATTCTGTAAAAAGAAATTAGTGCCTGCATGGGAAAATTAATTAAGAAAAATCTATGAAGCAGAAAAATATTTTAGCACAGCTCTAACACAGCAGCTAGGGGGAGGGTGCATCTCTGATGTGGAGGGGGTGGCTTTGGCCAGTCCATGGCTGCCCTGCCCATCACTGGTGATGGACAGAGCCCGTTTGAGGCGGGCAGCAGGGGCACTGCAGGACCCTGTGTGATGGCCATGGGGACGCTCAGGGGCTGGGGCAGGGGGGTTGTCCTGTCCCACCCTGTTAGAGGCACTGCATGCAAAGTCCAGATGTGGCTGCAAGCACTTCAAATTTTACTTCTAAATTGTAGTGGTTGCTATAGAGGTTTTGTGAGGAAGAAAAAGAAGATTTTGTGTCACGTGTCACAGAAAAAAATGTGCCTTTTACTCAGACATTTCTTTATCCAAAGTGTTTGTATTCCATCTGAATTTCTTTTGGATTTTTTTTTGAACTGCACAGGCACTTATGAGGAGATTTCTCTCTGGAAGCACCATGGACAAAAAAAAAGGGAAAAAATTATTTGGCATCACATGCTATATCCTGGTATTTTCAGGAAGCAGCTTGATGCCAATGACTTCAAGTAGACACATATTTTGGAATAAACTGACACCAGGCTCCTGCAGGAATCATTTGTTATCAGATGCTGACTCTTTAAAGCTCTTAGATATTGAATACCTCCAGAAATTCAATTAATTCTTTCTTGTGAAGCAATCTGATTCTAAGTGTTTTACTGTCTAAATTCTGTCACAAGGCCAGGAACAAGACATAGAGCACTGTGTATTTACTGGTGCTGTCTATTCTTTCAGCAACCTCAATGAAAAAGGAACTCAAAAGCAGCTTGAAAGTGTAGCTACTGAGGAAAAAAGCCATGTTAATCTTTTCTCAGAGGTACAGGCATGAGAGTTACCCAAGAATGAAGGGCTACAATTTTGAGTATGTCACTGGTAGAGGGTCAAAAAGGATCAGAAAGGGTCAGCCCTGCAAAAATTGACTCTGTGAGTGAATTCTCTGAAACTTCTGCTCTATTCCTAGTTGCATATTTCTGGAGAACTGCTCAGACTGGGACTATGCTGGGATCTGCACATGCAGGGCTGGTTCTGTGTGGCTGCGTGAATGAGCTCGTGGGCAGGCCAGAGTGTTCAGGTCCAAAACCTGCAACAACCCCAAACCTGGTGTTGGTGAAAGCAGGTCATCCCCCAAGGCTAAATAGTTGCAGAGGCCAAAGTGAGCGTTGCCAACCAGTTTGGCACTGGAATTGCAAATTTTTAGATTATATTTTTTTTCTGGAATGTGAATTACTGCCTGTAAAATCAGTCTGTTTGGGGATCGGTGGTGGTGTCAGTCTTGCTTTTGTGAGGCTACAACTGTACTGCACACAGAGAGTCTCGGGCAGGGCAGCACACAGGCAGGGCTGTCTGCAGTGACTCAGCTGATTAACTCCATAGATCACCCTTGCTGTGATGGAATCAATGGCTGTGGTTAAAGGTCTGTTAAAAGGTTTTTCCAGTAATGAGTTTATAACAAAGCTGCCACCAAATAGTTTAGTGCCATGTGTTTTCTCCTTTATTGATTTCAATAAAGAGGCTAATTTGGAGATATGCTGGATTGTCATTTCTGAGTGGAGGGCAGTTAATATAACTAATGGCATTGCTGCAGCACAATGGAGACACCGACCCTGACACACTTACAGAGAACAGACAGTGTTTAGCAGGCAAAGAAAGATGTTCCAAGTGCACATCCTGGACTTGACAAGACATGGCAGCTACCCAGATGCATGCTGGTGGAAGTGCATGTGAAAAGCACAGCCAGATCACCCAGGCTCTCGCTTGCTCTAAAAATCCAGCACCTGTATCCAGGCCTTGTTTGTGTTCTGCCAGCCCATGACCATGACCTCAGCCCCCTGAGGTTCTCAAGGGACAAGGACATGCAGGCTGAGCAGTGCTGCTGCAGGCAGAGGGACAGAGCCAGACTGGGGCGTTGGGATCCCAGCCCAGTGTGGATGGAGCAGTGACCACTGCCCAGCATGGATGGAGCAGTGACCACTGCCCAGCGTGGATGGAGCAGTGACCACTGCCCAGCGTGGATGGAGCAGTGACCACTGCCCAGCATGGATGGAGCAGTGACCACTGCCCAGCCCTGCTCCTGGGGTCCCAGCCCAGCGTGGATGGAGCAGTGACCGCTGCCCAGTCCTGCTCCTGGCAAGCAGTCCCATGGTGGGAGCTGGCTCTGCTAAAAGTGGTCTGCCCCAGGGCCCGGCTGTGACCAGGCTGAACCTGCAGAACCACAGTGACATTCAGACCGAAGCTGCTCCCCTTTGTGCTCCCAGACCAAGTTAGCATTTGCAGGGTGAAGCAATCTCTGTGTAAGAAGCTGACTAATCCTCTGAGCCAGGAGATCATGGAGGGCCCCTGAGCACAGCCAGGGAGGTTCCTTCACCTTTGCATGCTGCTAGAATTCATTGAGATTATTTCTTCTGGGCTCATGTTTCCTTGGGTTTAGATCCCAATCTGTTCACTGCATCCTCTGATAAGTATTAGGATTATAAATTCTAACGCTTTTCAGAGTGCCAGGACTATGCTCAGAAGAAGGCTGCTGTCAGAGTTGATGCAAGATTTGCCACAAAAGTTTAAGAACATAAAACTTGCCTAGAAAATACTTTAGTGTCAGACTCTGAGGTACATGGCTCTGAGCCATTTGAGATTGTGCCCATAGCTTTTTTAAGAATTCTGGCCTTGGAAATATTAGCTTAAGTAGTTCTGAGCAATACTTGAGGAAAGTATTATATTGGCTTTAGCTACTGTAAGTCCAGCATTAGTAACAAAACTCCAGTTAAATACTTGATGAAAAAAAAAATTCTTAAAAAATTGGATATGTTTAAAAGTAATATCCACTTTGGCTATATTAAAAGTTCCCTTATTTCAAAAGAAAAGGATTAAACAGATTAAAAAAATCCCCCACCAAACTAAACATAGTTTGACAATGAAGAAAGCCTGCTTAACTGTGATCTCTTCTAAATACTAACCTCCACTCAGGGCAGCATAATGGGAGCCTGCAGCTGCCTGCTGAGGACTCTGTGGTTTGCATCTCTTCTGTGTCATGAGGGAAGGTGACAGTCCGAGTACCAGCTCCTTGAGCACCAGCTGCTTACAGCCCAGACCCTGGCACCCTGCAGCCAGTGAGGGACTCCTGCCCGTTTACACTGAGCTGGAGCCTCTGGTGATCAGGGCTCTTCTCATTTCCCTTCCAGACTGGAGGCAGAGAGCGCAACCAGGGGAGAGGTCAGTGAAACATCATAGCAACTTTCTGCCCTGTCTCCCTTGTCCTCTCATCAACTCTGAATCTTCTCCTTCCTTCTCCCATAGCTCCCAGTCCTTCCTCTTTTAGGGACGTGCTGGTAACTGCTGAAATTAAGTGGTACTAAGAGAAACTTGGTAGTCTTGTTTCCAAGCAAGGGTGTTTCCAGTTGCTCTGGTTGGTAGTTTCTGCTTGTGTTTTAACTTGTTGTGACCATAAAATTATGTTATGATATATTTACTGCATGTCTAGCTTTTGCGTGTGGTTCACTCAAGGAAAAGTTAACTGCTTGGAAATCATGTGCATGATGTGTGCATGTGCAAATCTGTGCACACATGTGGCTGCGCCACATGTATGTAAAGACAAGTAGCACATGGAGACCTGCTTTTTCATTTCACCTCCTTTTACTTTCGCGTGAGTGGACACATCACGCGTATCTCTAGCTTCTATGATCTGATAGGGGAGTTCTTCAGTTTTCACCTCTGCTTATAAACTAAATTGGTCAAATCACTGTGGTTTAAGATAGAAAAACACAACAGAAGCTGCTCAGCTGAATGATTTTTGGCACAATATGAAGAAAAAAAAATAGGTGCTGGCTTCTCTTTCAAATAAATGTTGTGCTCTGCAGAGCAAAGATCAAGCCAAAGTTCACCTTATCAGCTGCTGTACCTCACCTGGGGCTCTGTTATTGATAGGTCTGTCATCCTCCCTAATATTGGAGGGGTAATAGCAGCCGATGATTAGGCCACTCTCAAGCTATTAACTACATTTCTTATCCCTTTTATAAGAGCTTCTTAGTCAGCTGGGAAACAAAGGCTGCCTTCAATGAACAAGAGCCCAAATTGTGGGTCTGCATCCTGCAACCTGAAAGACACAACTGTTGCACTTAGAGGAGCCTCCGACAGCAGCGAGGGGGTGGATGTCAAAGGTTACCCTGTGGTGTTATCTGAAATGAGCGGGCTCTGGCTGCCTCTTGTGCTGACAGAAGCTTGCCGAGAAATTACAGAAAATTGCCTGTTTTGTCAACATTTTCTCGTGAGGTTTAGGAAAAAAAAAGGACTCTAGTTTCAGCAAGTCAAAGGGGCTCAGTCAGCCTAGAAGTGACTGACAAACACTCTATTATTCATCTATGTAAAAAAGTGATATTTTATATCATCTCTTTGAGTGACTGTTAAGTGACTGGATAGTGACACTGACATGCAAGCTAATCCCAGTAATATTTCCAGTTATTGTTTGGAGGCAGACTTACACATTTGTCAGTACTGACAGTAGGTACATTCAAAAAGAAGTGGTGATGAAGAACCAGCGCCCAGTACAATCCCAAAGCACCGGGAGCACCTGCACCCTCAGATCTCAGTGCAGAGTGCAATGGACGGGGCTGGTAGAAAAGGCAGTCATGTAGTCCCCTAAACAAGACACTCACCTGAGGTAAAACTACAGAGATGACCAATAAGACTTCTGCCACTTCTGCCACACTGTAGCTAGAAAAATCTTTTACTATCTGGCTTTCATTTTAGCTATACAGCAGATTTTTTTTTTCTCTGTATAGGCTGTTACTAAATTGGAAATGTTTTTACAAGAAGGAAACATCCAGTGAGCTCGAAAAGAAAGTGTCTTTATTAAATCTTGGTTATGGATGGTGGATGCAGGCAGTGCAAGAATCAGATCTGTAACTCTCCTTGCTTTCTCACAGAACATGGAGTGTGGTCAGTGCTGCCTGTTGTGAGGAGACTGCCCTCTGCTCTGTAGTTTACCTTTGGAGGCTCATTGCTGGTGTCACAGGGAAGAAAGGAACGTTTAGCAGAACACAATTAGAGCTAGCCTGCCTTATCATAAGCCTGAAGAGTGGTCATGTTACATTTTATAGCTGATCCCTGGCATTCTGCTGAAATGGCCCTGCTGTGTCCTCCAGCATTTGTTCAACACTCAGGGGAGTCATTGTCACAGGTAGTCATTGTCACATTGCAGTACAGCTGGTACCCCAGCCTGTGCTGGCACAGTGGCTTCAAACTGTGATGTTTCCCCAGCTGTTTGCACTGGGCAGAGCAGATGCTGGAGATGACTTTATGAGGCTGGTAAAGGCTACTTAGATCTTAGGTGAACTGATGGTTCTTAGCTACAATTCATAAAACCATGAATGACTTGTTAGATTTGCTGTGTCACTGGTGGTCAGTGGATACTGTCAGATTGATGGAGAAAACATGACAGCAAAACTGATCTGAAAACCAGTTTGGAACAAACACAAGTGAATACACTAAGAGACATTATTTAGGATCCAGTATGAATTTTAAAATAAATGTAGCTTCAAAGTATATCTGGGATCAAGTATGACTTTTACAGTAAGTGTAGTTTTGATGTACTGTACTGACATATGATTTGAGAAAAGATTATGTACTTTGGTGATAAGGTGCCTTTGGCGTTGGTGCTGCTGGTGACAGAAGGCTTACAGTGGAGGAAAGAGATGCAAAGTGGTGCTCAGACTGGGATTGCACTCTTGGAATGCTCACCAGGAGCTGCTGGCATTCACAGGTAGAGTCAGTGCAAAGTAAAATCTATGGAAGTGCAGACATTGTGGATGTAGGATGTCTGGGTACCTTGAGTCTCAGAGAGGAGTGAGAACGTATTTTTGCAAGGAGAACAGATGGTTTGGGAGAGCAAATTCTGCAGACAAAGTGCAGCCTTTAGTCAAAGAAAAGTAGTTCATAAAAACTGGACAAACTTACTACAAACTGTTAGAATTACATTACTGAAATCTAAGCTCTAGGGCTACTCTCTCATTCCTAAAATGATACAATGCAAACATCGGTGAATCCATAGGCAGGCAACAAAAAGTGTCCAATTTTACTGTAAATAACTTGGTTTTGTTGAGAGAAGAGATGAAAAAGAGAGAATGTAATAATGAGAAATCAAAAAAGTCCACAGAAAAGCACACTCTCACATTTATCCTTGCTCATAACGAAAGAGCAAATGCAGCTGAGGACAGGAAAGGCTCTTCTACCTGGTCATCCCGTGGAATGCACAGGATGCTCTACAAGGTGCTTACCAGATTTTAAACCACAAAATAAATAACATTCATGGTTCCTTTCAGCCTTACAGGGATTAAAACCTGCTTCTGATGAGACAAGCATTAATTGTGTGTTGAGGAAGGGAAAGGGAAGTTAGACAAGATACATGGAGTGTCCAACTACCAGAATCTTATGGAGAAGATTTGGCCTCACTTTGCCTCTCCTCTTCAATTTGAATTGCTCTCTTCAGTTCTCTCTCATATGCTGCTAGTTCAGATGTGAGGAATGCCTGTATACCTAGAAGCTTGTCTGATGCTCCTGTATTAGCTGATATAATAAAAGATGTATATTACTCTGTAAATCTCGGGTTTGCTTCCACTATTCTGTCCAGAGAAGTATGTTCTCACCCTTCTTACCACTCAATAAACATTTTTTTTCAGCCATGTCATTGACAGTTTAGAAAAGGGTTTTCCACCGGCATTTCCTCATGTATTACATCTGTGACAGCACAGCAGTGTGGCACAGAAGGAAAGGTGAAATTAGGCAGTATTTGAGGGCTGTCTCCAGAAATCAGACTATAAACAGACCAGTATTTATGTACTCAGATCAAATAAGACAAAATGCTCAGACAGTTTATCCCAGTTTATGTAGTTACGTGCATCAGCAGAACCAGCACCTCTCCCTCTCTGCACTCAGTGCATTGCGTGTACAACCCGAATAGTTTGCTTTACATATTCCCCATGAGATACACTCACATGTTTTACCACCTGTTTGTGCCTGGTTTGCTTTCAGTATCTGGGTACCAAAGGGAGTGTGGCTGCTGCTGTCAGCCAGACTGGGACAGCCAGAGACAAGTGGAGGGGCAGAGCAGGGAGCGGCCACCACTGCCAGCCACGTTTCAGCTGAGGTGTCACATTAAACCACTAAGCTCAAAGAACATTTTACATCCTCATAATTTCAAAAAGAATTTCTGTAGATAATGCTTCTCTCACTGCAGTCTTGCCAGGTAATGTGTATATAGTAGAAGAACTAAATAAAAGGTGGCAGAAATTGTGTAAAATCTTTGTCTCCATTGGTTAGTCATTGTCTACACCTTGCAGGGACTTGTTATTCATTCATATTGAGCATATGTATAGCTTTCAATTCTCTTCAAAAGCAGGGAATTTGTTGGAAGAATATTGGCTGTTTAAGCACCCCATTCGAAGGGAGCTGCTATTATGTCCCATTTGCTGCAGTGGTGATGTGTATATGACAAGATGTCAAGAATATGCTCAGAAATGTGATACTCTACATGAAATCTCTGAGTTAATTTTGTATGGGGACTGTGCCACTCACCTTGCAACCTCTGTAGTAACATTCTTGGCTCTTTCAGAGTACCAGATGTCAGTTTACTATTAACCATTTGGCTTCTAAGTGTAGCAAGGCAGCTCTCAGCCACATGCAGTGTTCGGAGAGAGGGCAAGCAGGAGAAAGTTTCAGCAAGGCATAATCATTTGATCTTTTAATTGTGTGGGGCCAGAGTTTTGGTCTGAGCCCAGAGCAGCTGTCAGAGTCTTGGATGCCACTGCTGCAGTACTGTACAAACATTGCTTGGTTATAAAAGTAAAAACTGAGATTTTTACTACCTCATGTACAATTAGTATTTAGTAAGGACCTCTGTCTGCTGTCATGAAGTTCTAATCATACAGAATTTCTTATGTTAGTATGGGAAATCTTAAATCTTCTCCCTCGGGTAACTAGCATTCTAATATTTTCTTTCACATTTGTTTGCTTCATAAATAACAAAATTGGCAAATCTAATGGCGGTGTTGAATGCTACAGTCCATTAAGCTTTGTTCATCTTTGCAGAGGATGTTTTAGTTGTTAAAATATACCCCTCACCAAAGTCTGCAGTTTAAAAGTCTGCAGAGTAAGAGTTCTCACATTCTGGGCTTTTACATCTTGTCTTCAGAGTTGTTTCCATCACACCAAGGAGTTCACATGTGCTTTTACATGACTGTTGATACAGTTCACTGGCAATGGTATTTTGTATGATTTTATCAAGAGAACAAAATTCTTTAGTGCTGCTTTGGAGAGCCTAGTAGTATTCCCAGCAGCCATAAAGTCCAGCCTCTTGAAAACTTGGTGTCCCTTCTACTTCCCAGCAGTGACAGCTCACATCTACCTGCTACAGAGAACTGGGGTGCTTCTCTGCAAGTATTTGTTCTCAAATAGACTCTTTAATGTGCTCTAAAAATGCCTTTCCAACCTGAATTTTCTCTCAGTGTTATTAATTTTTTTATTACAGATCTTGTTATTTTCAAGGTTCCCAAAGGAACTATTTACAGCAGACATTTATGGAAAAGAAGCATGGTTAAACTGGTGAAAATAACTGCAGAAGTCATAAGTAAGTAATATAAGATTCAGCAAGGACACTGTGTGTTATTTTAATTTCTAAAATAGCAACAGTTCAGACATTTAATTGCATTTTTATGACTTTTTTTCATAGCAGTCTGGTGTAAAATATGTTGCCAGTAATATATAACTGCTAATAACTTTAAGTTTCCTAAGCTGGCATTAGATTTCTTATCCTATTGAAGAGGGAGGTCACTTAATATACTCTTCATCCTTATGAGGAGAAAAATGTGGATGGTGGATGTATATCTATGTTTTTACACTTGCATTACCTGAAATCTTTTCTGCAGTAAGAAAGATACAGGACAATGAATTATTTATGTCCTCTCATAGTCTTAGGTGTGTAAAGGGACCTTTTCTACCCAAGGGATTTTTTGAGCAGCTAGCTTAGCTTAATTTTGCGATAACTGACTCTTAGTGTAGTATCTCTATCTTACTGTGCCTGCCAGTTCTGATTGTGTAGGGACAAAGGCTGTAGCTTGGGCCTCAATATTGACCTAAACAAATATTAATACCAATAGTAACTTATGAGGATGGGAAAATGAGGCAGACAAAGACACAATCCTGCTCTGTTTGTAGGTCATGTCTGTGTTGTTCATGGTCAGCATCCTTTGGAAAAAAGCATGTCTATCCATACCAGCAGAAGCTCGTTTTCCTTGCAGGCCATGTACTCCCAAAACACCTAGTTGTAATTTCTGTAGTAATGAAAGGTGCAGGGTGCTAGATGATTTCTAAAACACTGCATAGAGGATGAATGTTCTGTGTCTTGTAGCATGGCACAAAGGTGGATTGGAGGCTTTTGAGGCAGTGTTGAGGGCTGTCCTGGACAGAGGCAGAGTGATTTGCCTCCTCTCGTGCATAACTTCTTCCTGGAGTATCCCTTGTGTGAATTAGTCTGCTAGGTCTGCTTAGGTTGCTTTAAGAATGGAATTAACTACAACTAGAAAGGAACCTAAATATCATAACTGAACTATAGGTTTTGCAGATACCAGAGCCTACATTAAATAAGGAGCAAGTTAAACTGGCAGGTTAGCCACAGGGAGGACAAAATTGCATATCAAGAACCAATATGACAATTTAAGTAACTTCCTTCCTTCTCTGCTTCATAACTTTAATCTTGATGCCAAAAAAGAGATACACAAAATTCTCTAAACTCATAGCAAGGTATTATTCAGATCATGCCTCTCTCTTGACCTCTTCCATCCACTGACTTCTTTCTAAATCCCTGACAGTATGCTGAGGAGCCATTGCATTTGTTAGGATCCAGTAATGCATTACATACCATGCATTCGTCCAAGTGATGCACTTCTAATTTTTCCCTTGGGGATTATTCAAACAATACTGATGTTGGGAATATACATTATGACTGTTCAGGTTAATGGCCCAGTGATTCATTAGACATTCTTGGAAAGTAATTGATTGTATTAATTGTTCACTGAACAGTGGGAATCACAGCTGCTGCACGGCCCTCCCAGCACAGGCCCAGAGCTTTGCCATGGCAGCATCAAGGGGGGAATTGCTGCCAGCTGTTGTGCTACAGCTGCTGGATCTGCTTGTTTTACTTTGCCCGGGGCTGGGATCTGCTGCCTTTTTGTCATTGTGACTAATTCCTTCAGGAGATCCGTGATAACATCTCAGAGTGGAGCTGGTGCTGAGGCACGGGGAGTGATGTTGAGCTGACAGTGAGGAAGGTTACCTGCTCTTTGGCACTGGCCAATATTAGGTTACTCAATAGTCTCATTCAGTGCAGCTGAAAATAGGGCATTTTGCAAAACTCTATTACGCTCAGAACAGCAAATGCCTTGGTGAAAGTCATATTGCTCAGAGAGAACACAGCTCTGATTCAAAGACTCTCACAACTGCTGAAGGGGAAGACTAAATAGCCTGCAATAGTGAGAGATAAAGCAGAATGACAGGGTCTAATATGTTAGCTCTTATGTACCCCATTTTTCATATGGTAGTGCTCCCCTTGCCTTTGCTGCAATGACCCAAGGAAGACAAACAGTAACACGGCAGCTGCTGTTACATCTGAGATTTAAAGCAGCCTGTTATCCTGTGCAAGCTGCTGGTGTTCCTGTCCTTCCCTGCATCCACTCTGCTCTGCAGCCTGAGGCAAGACACTTGTCCTCTAGGTTTGGCTTTGAATTTAACAACGGTAAAGGCAGTGGGCCTCAAACCTGTGGGTGCCTGTAGGATCTTCCAGTCTGAGGTTCTAGTTTTTTCTGGTCAGAGATTTGTAGCTATCTTCTTCCTACTCTGGCAGCAAAAAAACTGACGTTGACAGAGTGGTGGAGACTCCCATTTCCCTCTGGGGTGAGCCATCCCAGCATCTTTGTAGACTGCTGGGTCCTCCCTGTCCTGTGTAGCTCTGGGAGCTCATTCTCACAGGTCAGAGAGATTTTTAGAGTGGCACTGACACTGAAATATGTGCCTGACACTGGAT
This sequence comes from Turdus rufiventris, assembly GCA_013186435.1. NCBI lineage: Eukaryota > Metazoa > Chordata > Aves > Passeriformes > Turdidae > Turdus > Turdus rufiventris. Next base: position 175,017 of record PYHW01010578.1, read on the forward strand.
GGAAAGATCTGCTTTAGATCTGCAGGAATTGCCGCACAGTGGTGACAGAAGGAAGGCTTCCTTGGGGAATTAGCTCACCACAGAATGCTTCATCCCAGAATGAAAAGTAAAAATTCCCCTACGTAGGTAGCAAAATTTGGTTCTTTGCTCTGTGTTGATCTGAGCTGGTGGAGGGCATTGCCTGGGCAGGAGTGGCTGTAACCTTTCCAGGATGGAATCACACGACATGGCACACCTGAGATATTAATGTCACCTGCCACCAAAGAGAGCCTGTCACAGAGGGGCACAGAGATAATGCTGAAGACCAGTACAGTCAGCACCAGGCTCTATTTGCAGGAGGAAAATGTGTGCCAACAAAATAAATATGTATTGAAGTAAAAGAAATGCAAGACACTGGCACAAACCCCTGTGACAATGATGCGTCCTACTGTGGCTGCTGTGATTATGACCCTTACAGTAACTGAACTTGGCAATCTTATTTATGATCCTTTTAGAGATCAGACCAGAGAAATTTGGCAGCTTGTAATTAAGGTAACAAGACTTGGTGATAAGGAGTTGAAAGTGTCATAGAAAGTAAACTTTTGTAATAGTTTGCTTAAATACTCCCTTAGAGATTTCATCACTGTAATTTACTCTTGTTCAGAATGTTATCTTTCTGAGGAGTCATGGTGATTGATTACTTGGTAAGTATCTGAGCAGCCCAATGGGGAACAGTTGTGTAATATCTCACAGAGAATCCCTAAATTTCTCAGATTCCTGACAGGACAGTCCTCCAAATACTCTGGACCTGCTCCAACCTTTACATATGTATCTCTGTGTGTGTGTTGTTATATCTACTTATGAAACCTGCACACCTTATAGAGAACATTGCCCAAGAATTTAAACATTGCTTTGCTGCACACATAAGGAAAGCAATCTATTAAAAAAATACGAAAGCAAATGCAAATCAGGACAGCTGCTCTTGTCTTAGAGTCCCTGTAGGGAGCTCTTTGGGGTGGGGAGTGAACACACACACCTGTGTACATGTTTCAGTCTGTGGCATATGCAGAGTAATGCAGTATTTCAGAGAGATAAGCTAAGATTGGCTTCAGAGAGACATTAGGTAATAACCTCATTTAGTCTGAATTGGGAAAATAGAATATATGTATGCCGTATGAAAATGCAACATCACTCCCAAGAAACAAATACCACAAAGAGCATGCCTTTGTTTTTGATGAATGAAGAAAATTATTTGGTACTTTGGAATCAATAAATTTGGCTTAAAGAACGCAGCTCAAGGCAATCTTAACTAATCACGGTTTTTAAAAAGCATATAAAATTCAACAAAAAGCTTTAAAAAGAGATATCTCAGACACGGTATCAGTGTCAGGGAGAGTAAAACCTTCTTTGAACATCCAGCCAACTGCTAGTCACTTACTGAAGTTTTATAACATTAGCTTAGTAGTGGCAGCCTTCTGTATCTGTCACATCTTGTTTTATTTGCATCAGAGGCTATAATTATATTCATACAAACTTGACGTCATTTTAAAAGCTGAAAGCAGCCCTTGATTTATGCTCCCTACAAGGCAATATTTTCTCTTCTGGATGTAATATGTCAGGGAAAAGAGTGAAGCTGCAATTGCTGCCATCCTTTAGCCTCCTCCAAGCACGCTCCAGGACTCTGCACCACAGGAACCAGGAGCAGCGAGCCCGGCTCCTCTCCCTCCCTGGCACTGGGGCAGCACTGTGAGCTCAGAGACAGCTTGCATTTGAAAGTAAGAGGAGCAGAGAGGACACAGGGGCATTGCAAACCTCTCTGTCCAGACCCTGTCTGCTTTTGGCTAAAACAATGATGTCCTTGCTTAAGCTTTATCTTCACTCATATAATATCTAAAATAAATTTTGAACAATAAAACTTTTCTGAAAGAGCAGACAGACACCATCAGTGCTCCCATTTCAAAAGCATTGGTGTGAAAAATTTTGCCACTAAACTACGGAATTTTCCTGCAGACTCCCCAACTTCACTTCTAAAGAAATTCAGCTGCACACCCTGTCAAAATGCCATTAGCTGACTAGAAAGATAGGGCTTTTGGCTAAAAGGCTAAAATGCAGATTTATGGCTTGTGATGGTTCTCCCTAGGGTCATTTCCCAAATTGTCATGCAGAAGGCTGACACTGTCCCCTTGCTATACACATGTTTTGACAACTTTCTTCAAGCTGGCTTCTTATTGTCTCTTAAAACTAATTTTAAAATATTTTTTTTTAAAACCCTTGGTAATGTCAATTAACATGAAACCAGTTTTAAATTGCTAAGCTAGGGTTTGTCCAAGGTTGGCTGGTATGTAAACAGAAAAAACCAGGAAGTCTTTAGAAAAAAAAATGAACCGAATACTGACAGAAGCATTTCTTATGGACAAATATTGATTGCATGGGTCTATGTTTCTAAATGAATTGAGTTTAATAATTTCTGGAGAAAATACTGGGAAAGAAAAACCTGACCTCAGAACGCTTCCAGTCTCTGCCCTGCTCACATCTCTGCCCTGCTCACATCATCTCTG
>PYHW01010578.1:180681-209010 GCA_013186435.1 Turdus rufiventris
AAAGTCTGAGAACAAACTACTGACACCTCTCTGTTCTAGGGACTTGTGATACAGGGTAGGAGCGGCAGGGTTTCTCCTGATGGAAACATTTGAATTGGGAGTATTCAGCCAGTGCTGAAAAAGAACTGAAGAAAGCAGTGTTTCAGATTTAGCTATTATCTAGTAATCCTATTCTGTATATTTCCTGCCAGTTTTTTTCTGGCATAGTTTGTAACTCTCAAAATCAGGTCTGGGCATGACACAAACTATGAATTCATACTCAGAAATCCCCCTTTGACCCATCAGTGGACCTTCCGACAAGCCAAAAAATAGCAGAGGTAGAGCAAAGTTCATGGTGTTCCTGGTCATATCAGCTTCAGGTGAGACTGCTCTTATCCGTCACCAGCCAACTGAAACCCATAGGGACCCTTTACCAGCAGTAAGGGCCACCCTTGGCTCTGCAAAGTGAGACCTGGAATTGTGTCTGAGACTAGTGTTAAGTGAGGTTGTCGGTTTTGGAAGATCAGTCAGGGTCCTGCTCATCCTTCCTCTTTCTTCATCCTGATTGTCTTCATCAAGCTGTTCAGTAGAGAGGTAGCAAGGAGCAATGCCTGTGACCATCTCAGGAAGTAAAGGAGCCTAGTTATTCCTAGACTTAATGTTTTTCATACTTAGATGAGCAGTAGCTTTAAAGTTCTTGCACACAACTTACTCTAGTAAGAAAAAATTCCTTTTCTATGGCAAATAATGTGAGCTCCAGTGCAAGCTGCAGAGGACTCAGCAGTTCTCTCTGCCGTGTGATCCAGCATCGCAGAAAATGAGCAATGGCAACAATAAATAATGGCAGAATCAAAAAGCATGGAACCCCTTTTCCTGTAGCAATATATATCTTTCATTGAAACACTCTGAACTCACAGCAGTAATGCACCATTATGCCCCTGAGGCCACTCCTCTGATTCCACATTTTATGGACCAGCTTTTTATTCCTAAATTCAGCAGATGCATGGCTTATAGCTGGTCCCTGCATGGAATGCATCACAAGCAGCTTGTCTATTACAAGTGACCTGCTAAAGAGAAGAAATAGTGTCTGTATCCTCTGTAGCATTTTTAAAGCTGAAAAAGGAGACGTGAAAGATTTCTTTTTTTCTGGATTCTGTGTATTGCTCAATATTAAGTATTTGGAATACAAAAACACCCTGAAGCCCCATCATTCATCCATCCATTTTTCTCTTGGAAACAGAGGATGAGTAGTGGAAATTCCTGGGAAAAACTCTGCTTGAACAGTAAGACAACTAGAAATTGTCTCCAACTGCTCTCTGGGATTTTGGCTGAATAATCCTTCTCATATGGAATTTTAAAGGCTTTACTAATAATAGTATTTTTTAAAATAATCTGTTTAAACTGTTGTGGAAAGTTTTATAGGTTTCTAAATTTTTTTTAAGATTTTTGTTCAAATGATCCTTATGCTTTTCCAATAAGTGACTGTTGTATTTATTGTTATTATAGCACAATGTGTACTAAGTAGACACAGAAGTCTTCTTATGTCCTTAAAAGTGGTGTCTAGCACAGCTGTCCTTCCAGACCACAGACTCTCTTTCTAGTGTCTGCTTTTGAGGTGCTGAGGTGGGCTGTTGGAAGGTTTGAAGTGGTGCACAGCCTATTATTCTGGTAAACATCTATCCAAATTCCTGAGATAATGCCCGACAAATCTATATGTGTGTCTGTTCACCTGTGCACACACACACACACACACACACATATGAATCAAATCAGTGCAAAAAATATTTTGGGGACACAGTCCAGAGCACCATTGGAAGCACAGGCATTCTGGAGCAGTGATGAGCAAAGGCTCCAGCTTCCACTGCCTGAGAGCTGGGGCTGTTCCTGTCCTGCCTGACGAGCGCTTTCCTGCTGTGGACATGACTGAGAGCAGTTCCACCTTTGGGCTGTGCTTCTGGTTGTGACCATGAGCAGCAGGGCCAGTCTCATATCTGCAAGGTCACGATTCTTTATGGCAGGTATTGCTGGACTGGCCGTTGCCAGAAGCGTAAAGAGGACCTAAGAGGAATTACTTCAGGATCTGTTTATTTCCAATGTTTTTCATGTTGTTCCAATCCCAGAATTCTTCAGCTAAGTCATAGCAGTATAGGTTGCTTTAGTTGCCTCCTGCAAGCTTTCTCCCTCACACCCTTCCCCATTTCATTCCCAGAGCTTATTTACAGGTCAGCTTTCTCAGTATCTTTGGGTAAGGGCTTCAAACAGGCATTCTGGAGCTGCTCACAGCAGACACTGACTTGTGAAGGGGATGCAGAATTAAAGAGGATCGTTGTATGCATGTGCCCTGGTTAAACACCCCCTGCACGCTGTGTCACGTCTCAGCTGTGGCATCATATGGGGAATTGAATTGTCACTGTAGATTGACTATTCTGTAACCAGACACCAAAGCGTATGGCACAAAGCAGATTAGATATTTTCTTTCTCTCTTGTTTTCCTTCTACTGGCTCCAGCAGTTCTCCCTGCCCTGCCCACAAAAGCCAGCTTTGTGTGTGAAGACACACCAGGCCAGTGCTTTGCCTCTACAACTCCAGCATGGAGATAAAATGAGAGGAGAAACTGTGAATTCAGGAAAATATTGCACTGTGTATATTGACTGAATGAACATGTGTGCCCTAAAAAGTGCAGAGAAGTGATGGTTTCGATTCCTTCATGGGAAGGAGTGGTGTTCTGCAGCTAAGGGCTGAAGATACAATGAATATTTAAACCACGGGCTTGTACTTTCTCAGGCCAAGTTCTTCAACTTCATTTCCTCAGTTGGGAAGTCTAAAAACCTCTCTGTTACCTGATCACCCAACTTGCTCCGTGTGCTACCTATGTCAGAGTTTGAAATTCTCTCTTTACCAATGGTTTATTTTGCAGAATGTGTACTGCCATTTACAAAGCAAAAAAAGATAACATACTGGGGACAGGAGAAGGCAGTGGAAGAACAAGCTCCCATGATATGGAAAAATCTCATTTTACCTGAAACTATTTGGGCATCCAAACACAACATGACTGCAGCAGGAAAAGGGAGGGAGTGGTCATGTCTTCCCTCGAATGGAATGAAATGTCTCAAACTAATACTTAGCCAAGAAGTTTTATTACTGTTGCTGGATTTCAGAATTATAAGGGAAAAGCTCTGTGTACTGATCGGGAGAATTTGCACTCTTGCTTCATGGTGCTTAAAATTTTAAAATAATCCCTTGAAAGAGGAGCACAATTGGAATCATAGTTGAATGCGTTGATTCTTTTCCCTGCAAAGTCTACAGAGAGCCTTAAAAAAAAGAGTGAAAATCATCAGTGTGGCCTTGAAACCTTATATAATGTTTCAGTGTTGGGCCAATAAAAAAATATCCTAACTGTTATTCTGTCTGAGCTCAAGTCTTGAAGGAAATGTCGGACCGAGTAGGAAAAAAGTTCTACAGTTACAGGTCTTATAATTCTCAGAGCTTTCCCCCAAATACCCCCTATTTCCAAGCCCTGTCTCCAAACACTCAAACTGTGGAAGTGATAACCTGCAGACTTGGCAGTGTACATGACATTTTACTAAGGGAGCTAATACAAATATTATCTCAAGTGAAATGAGGGTTTAATTCTATTATCTGTGGCTTTTCTTTCCCTGGGGTCAAAAGTACAGAAAGTGGTCATGTTGTCTTTATAGCCCAAGAAACAAAAGACCTGTTTTTAAACCAAATAATTAGTCATCCAGAACTAATGTCCCACAGCACTAATCACTAAGAGGGCTTTGGAGTGATCCGAACCAGTGTGCAGCTCTCCAGACACATCATTTCAGAGGTGCTAGTATGGAGCACAGCAGAGGATTCTCTTGGGGTGGCTGATACCACGGCCAGGGGACGAGGAGCAGGGACGCTGCAGGTACTGTAAAGAATCCCTGCAATTGCATATTTCTCCAAGAGTCCTACTTCTTGTTTTACACTGAAAATTCCATTCCCTGTTGCTTTGTCTTTGTGCAGGTGGCAGGTGTGAGGCTGTGCATGACAAAGCCTTGTGCCCTGCAGAGAGCAGAGGGCAGATCAAGGGTGGGGGGCTGATAGAGCTCAAATGTCAATAGTGAGGTCTGGCATCCTACCAGGCATGTTAAATTCTGCAGCTGTGATCAGAACTGTTCAGAAGGAGGAATCAGCATCAGCACAGATTTGCTGTTTGGCTTTGACTAGTCACTCGCTTTTAGCAGCTCTTATGCAGAGCTAAAGGGGTCCAGCCTCAGTTTTCTGCCTTTTAAACTGTTTGTGTCCCAGATTTTGGAATTCTGAAATTCTGGGACTGAAAAGCACCAAAGCAGATTTTTTTAGCAATGGAAGTAAAATCTTAGTAACTCCAGTGTCTGAATTTTCTCCTCTGCTTCAGTTGAGAATACGGGCTCTAAGGAGACCACAATCTAGACAAAAGACTCATGGAACAGGCTCACGGTGCAGGAGCACTGTTTGCTAAAGATGCTGGTTGACCTACTGCTGTAGAGTTATGTCCCTGTAGATAATGAGTGCTGTAAGGAAAAATGACACCAGCTTGCTCTGACCAGGATTTTGGCAGTGGATCAGGTCAGAGGTTGTGCAAAGAACTCGTGGCGGTGGCATGACCTGGAGGAATGCACTGGGCAAGGGGCCTGTACATCCATGAGCTCTGCCTTTTCTGGTAAGTGGCACTGCAAACAGAGCTGGGTGTGCCTGAATCCGTATGGAATGGAAGCCCTCCAATGGTCACGGTAGTCATGACATTGGCTCAGGGGCTTACGGAAATAATAACTTGCCACAGTTCATGTCCCAAGTCAAACCCTTCAGCCGGTCATTAATTTACAACCAGTGCCCACAGCACTGATTATTGCTCCCTAGAAGAATGATTCAAATCCAATCAAATATTTTTAGCACTTCCCTCTCAGATCCCCATTGCAAGACTAAAAGCTGGATCTTCTTGTTCACTGCAGGTTCTCAAGAAAGAGGTTGTTAATTTCAAAATGCTTATTATTTTATCTTACAAATCCTTATTTTCTCCTCGCATTCACCATGACTACATACGGTTAGCCAACCAATTTTATAGGTACTTCATTTTACTGGTTTTGACTGGGATAATATTACTTTCCTTCCAAGTAGCCAGTTTGGTGCAGTGAATGTGTGACCAGAGCTGACAATAACAACCCGGTGTTGCAGTTTTTGGTGAGCAGGGTTTATACCAACCCAGCAGCAAGGGGCTGGGGGACACCACAGCCAGGAGAGAACACAGCCAGGACAGCTGACCGCAGCTGGCAGCGACAGGAGTCCCACACCATATCACACCATGCACAACAGCAGGAGCTGGGGGAAGCCAGGGGAAGGAGGGGATGTTGGGGGTGAGGGTGCTTGTCTTCCTCAGGCACTGTCACTGTGCTGGAGTCCTGCTGTCCTGGCGAGGGCTGAGCACCTGCCCACCTGTGAGAGTCTTGAATTCAGTTCTTGTTTTGCTTTGCTTGTAAGCAAAGCTTTTACTTTACTGTTAAACTGTCTCGAGAGGTGTGACTGAATGTCTGTGTGGGCTGAGCTGCTACCAGGGTGACCCCACAAAGTGACACAGCAACTTTTACGTGACACAGCAACTGAGATTCCCAACTCAGCCCAGATAATCTCTCAGGTTAAAAAAATGCAGCTTTTTCTCAGGATTCAAGAGATATTCTCCACTTTCTCCTACTCCTAAACTCATCTCAGATGTTTCTGTCACAGGTTTTTTTCCTCACAGTGCACTGGGATAACTGTTTGCTTTAATCAAGAAGAAACTGTAAAACATATTTTGTTGACAGCATGTGCTAGAGTAATAAGATCTAATGCTGCTGCTGTAGTAATTACAAGTCAAATGCTCCTTCACTCTAAAAGATACTCTGCAGGCTCTGTTTGTTCAGATGGCATAGTGTCCTTTTGGTCTGAAGCAATTACTTACATTTTCCACATAACAACTTCCCAAAGATGCTTTTGAAAATTTCTAAAGACAACATGTATTTAATACTTTAATATGAGCAGGTTTGATTCAATACAGATTGTTCAGAAGCACCAAATATCTGTGGATGTATCTTAGGTTGTATCTAAATCTGTACTTCCGTGCATAGTTTTGTGTCTGAAAGCAGTCCCAAGCCACATGGTCTGTGAAACAGCACAGGGAGCTTAGTAGAAATATAAACCATGTGAACTGTGATGCCACTAAATCACAGATCTTCCTTTTGTCTGTTTTGATAGCCCTTGATCCTCCAAGGACGTGGAAGTATTTTTCAGTCCAGCAACTGAAAAATAAGGCCACTTTGGATTCTGGAAAGAAAAACATTCTGTTTAAATCCATCCCTCTATAATTTTGTTTTCAGACACTGTCTGTCAGTCTAGCCTTTGAAATTAGCACAAATACCCATGAGAAATTTAATCCTGCTCAAGGCTCTGAATTAAATACATTGCAGCCGATAAATAGTTGCCCTTTGACTTCCAAATTATGTTTAATAGTTGAAGCAGGTACAGTAACCTTGGGTAATCTGCTCATCAGTTTTCTAGGTTAAATAAATGGATATATTCGTTTCCTCTAGATTTCAATGTTTGATAATAGCAATGGGAACATAAAATCAGCACCACAAAAAAAGAACCCAGAACTGTCTGCTATGTTTTGTGGAGTCTATTAACAAGCCTCAGAAAAAAGGATCTTTATTGCCCATGAAGTGACTTTGTGGTGCCCAAGGGGACAATCAGTGTTTCTGGGGTGAGGAAACTCTACTTCAGGCGTGCTAGGTGTGCCTTGCCCAGGTGTAACTGCCCAGCAGAGCTGTTGGCTCTTGGACTGAAAGGACTGTGCTTGGTTCTGGGCTGCAGGGGACACTGAGGCTGACACCCTCATTCTGCTTGAGGTGGAAATGATGGCACTAAACTTCTCTTTTCATGGTTTGCCCATTCCTTGGCTGTATGTCAATACCCCTGGCCTTGTAGTTACTTGCTGGAGATAAATTTACTTGGAATAAAGCATAGAAAAAGAATAGGACCACTTCAAAAAGTTAAAGGAACAAATATAAAGATTAGTTAAAAGATACTTTTACATGTCATTGGGTATGCTCAGTAAAATCTTCATAGAAAGTCAAAATAACATTAGTATATTTAGATGGAAATACTTCTAAAATTCAGATTCAGCTCACTTAAGTAGCTGACAGAACCATTATACAGTATGTAGAAGTCAAGCAGTTCATGATTTCAAGATTCTCTTTTTTTTTTTTTCAAAGCAAATCAGGAAATAAAAATGAAGCTTATGTAGAACAAAGTGTTACAAATGAACCTGGAGACAGCGATCTCAAACTCTGGGAGCCTCTGTGCTCACGAGACAGTGTCCTGCTGCATTACCTCTGGGTAGGACACTGTTACACAATGTTCTCAATGGGAGTGAATACACTCAGCTTGGCTTCCTTATGCAAAACGTCAAAATGATTGGAACATACACAATTACCTGCATCAAATCCATACTCACGTGGGATGGACAGCAATGAAGAAACGGTAAAATTCATTGTTTAATGTAAGTTATTGATTATTTGGAGTGGTGATTTATGGAATTACAAAAGTCTGACATTCATTGACCACCTAATTACCCTTTGAATTATTCAATGCTTTAGAGATTATTTACTGACCTGCTGTGACCTAATCTGAGCTGATTCCTGCAGCAGTGCAGAGCATTGGATGCAGCTGCAGTGCATGCAGGACACACACAGATTTTACATCCTGTTGGAAATTAAAATAATTAACTATGTCCAAATGGATTTTGTAATATAAAGCTATAAAAGAAAGCACTATAGTGAGGGTCATATCAGTCAAGATTCCTCATATCCTTTTCCAAAAAGAGAGCAAGTTGCCCACACTGCTACTGTATTAAGGCTGAAATCAGGTTAGGTCCCTGTTTGCCAAATCTACCAAACAAAGACAGGCATTTTTCAAAAGGTGGAAGAGGTGCACTGTACTTTGATCAGCTTGGGCAGTAAATACCTTCATGTGGCTGCTGAGGAGGTTTAGTGAGAAAGCAAGCAGCTTGGACGTGCTTAGTGGCAGTAATCTCTGGCACTAGCTCCATACTCCAGAGGCCCTTGCTTTCTGGAACCATTGTGGCTTTTTTTTTTTTTTTAAACTTTTGGTTGACAAATAGATCTCTGAAAACAAAGAAGAAGGCCACAGAAACTTCCCACCTGCTTTTGTGTAATACTTACAAATTAAATAGTCTTTGTCATATTTATAAAAAAAATAAAATGGAAAGTTTAGTTATTAATTTCAGACTATGTTAAAATGAAACATTACCTTAGCATATCATGCTAAATAAAGTAAGGTTGATGGGGGGACTGCTTGTTAGAGAGCCACTGAAATTGCTAGAAAATGATCTAACATTCAGAGAGACTCCTGCAGGAGTTGGGGATTCTGATGGAAGCTGTCCACAGCCCAGGTTAATTGGAGAGCAATGGCTGGGCAAAGATGACGAGCTAAAGCAGGTCTGGGCACGTGGACGGTGAAAGGCTAGTGCATAAGAAGCACTTTGGTACAGGTGAAGAATTCCCCCCAGCTATACGGGTGACATTTACACAAATTCAAAGCTTGCCCAGAGTTAGACTTGCCCTATTAGCGTAAGGAGAAGAGGTATTATTTTTTTTAAGTTTTGATGAGTTATTGTGAGAAAATATTCAGAAAATGTGTTCCTTCCCAAGTCCTAAAATGTGTCCCAAAGTATTTCATGGTGCCCTTTCTCTCATGTGATTTTACTGATGTAATCCTTAGGTTAGCTGTGCTCCCAAAAGGCATTTTTAAATTGTTGCAAACTTTCCTGTACAGGTGTGTATAGCAAGGTGAATTGAACTGTGCCTCACCAACGACCATAGAAAATGAGTAATCTCTGAATTTTTCATGAGTATGCTATAAATCAGTGGTTTATCTAAAGCTGAAGGGAAGAGTGCATAGAATAAATTTCTTCCAGGTGTGTTACACTAACATGCTTTGCATTTGTGACAGATTCTGCTGGTAAATATCGTGATTGGCATGATACTTACCTGAATAATTTATAGCTGTTCAACTCCTCCAAACACATAAACTACAGGTATCTGGATTTCAGAACAGCACCAAAAGTGCTCCTCCCTCCCTGTCCTTGCCAAGCCCTATCTTCAGGGGACATCACACGTACTGTGAACAGTCACAGTGACTGGGGAGTTCCTGACCCGGCTGCTAAAGGTGCTACAGGTGCCTGGGCACAAAGGCAAAAGGGCTCAAAGAGTTTAGGACAGAGTGCTATCGGGTCACGGGATTATTGCTCTTAAGCTGTTGTGCTAGCCCAGCCCTTAGAGCCACAGCTGCTTTGTGCCAGATGCCATCGGGGAGGATTTATTTCCTTTCTGCAGACGGGCTCAGAGTGTAGGGGTGCCTGCAGGTGGAACGCGAGGTGCCCTGGTCAGCCCTGCCAGGATTCGGGGTTAGTAATCACTGTCTCAATGGAACACTTGGATTTCTTCTCTGCTAGCTGCAGCTTCAGTTGTAGAGTTTGCCATCTGCAGGGAGGGAAAGCCGGGGATCCTGTGGCCATTAGGTGGTGCCCCTGTCTTGAGTTTAAAAAAAAAAAGCACACAAAAGACTCTCCTCACTTTAGTTAAGCAAAGAGGAACAGCTCTAAGAAGGAAACTGTAGCTGAAGATTAAGTTCTAATGTGGGAATACATGAAGTGTATATATGCGTGTATATTATGCGTGTATATACATAAACACAAAAATACTCTTTTTAATCTCAAAAGAGATTTTGCTGTCGAAACAGTTGGTAGAGGAGAGCCGTTTCTTCCAGTTAAGTTGGGTCTGTTACCTGCCTTCACTGCAGCCTCCGCCCCATGGGTGCCATCTCACCCCTCACCATCCTCACTGCAATTGTGCCAGCTGCAGGGGCCAACATCCCAGAGGTGTCTCTGACATGCAGAGAGACGCTTTACACACCACAGCACACTTCCTTCTGCATCACTGCCTAAACGTATGTCTCTCTGCATCATTTTGGATTTTGTCATTTTTTCTGACCTGTTGCAAATCCTGAAGAGCCTTGTATTGTAACCTGCTGAGAGAAATGCAACACAATGAAATCACTTGTTTGCCTGTGTTTTTTATAAAGTGCTTTTAATTATGATGTTTTCTGCCCCTTTCCCAGTGGTGAAAAGACATGGTTATTATTCAGTAGATTGAATCCAGCTCATGACATAATCTGTCTAATTGCAAGTGATCCACAGAATTCAGAGTGATGTCTTTTTTATGTCATGTACAGTCACCTGCCACTGCCTGCTGTGTTCTGTAGCTTAGCCCATGGCACAAGGTAAGCGAGCCAAATCCTGAACCTTTCCTAGTGACTAACAGGGAATGAAGCTCAGAGCTGCTACCTGCCTGCCTGAGTGCTCATTTATTCCTGGCTCCACAACAGCACCCGAACATCTTGTTCCATTGAAAGAATTTTGCCTGCAAACAGGGAAGATTTTAGGAAAACAAATGTTCCCTGACTTGGATATTTCAATTCCAGCTGCTTCCTAGGTATAGCTTAGAAGAACAGCAGGTGGGGTGGGGGTACTGCTAAGGATGATTGTGGCTGCCTTGCTTTAGAACTTATTTTATCTTTTTTAAAAAACAAGCATCCATATTTCCTGTCCATGGATCCAGAATATTCTGACCAGCTGGACAAAAACAGCTGGTAAGAGCAAAGACCTGGGGAGGTACCTAGTGCTCCTGGGTTCCAGCAATTGCAGGAAAATCAACAGCCTCTTTTCTCCACACCAGCTTTTCCATTAGCATAATTGAGAATAATGAACTGAACCAACAACCTTAAGGTTGACTAATAACTACAGCTTCTCTGGTGATGAGAGGCATTCCATATTCTATTATTAGCAGATCAATGCGAATAATTTGCAGGCATACAACAAAAGCTACCCCTTGCAGAAATTTGATTATAGTTTTTAAGTAAAATTTTAACAACTCCATTTTTATTATTTAAATATTATGGCTCTGATTTAATCTCTTGAAACACTCACAATCCTTATTACTTTTGTAAGTTGCTTCCTTACAATTAAAAGAAACCAGAACCTTATCCTAATCCCTTATTTCTTACCTTACATCAGTCTCTCTATCCCTAATATTGCTCTTGTAAAATGTGCATCACCATTGGGAACCTCAGTTTGGGACAAGCAGAAGCAGCAGCTGCTGCTGCCCTGCCAGGTACGGCCCTGTCAGTGAGCTGCCCACTGTGCTGGCTTCTCTCTTCTGCAGACTGCTCAGTGTTAATGCTGAGCTGCTTAGGAGGAGAGAGTTTCTGCAGTTCTTCTGGCCTTGCTGTCATGGAAAATTATCTTCCCTCCTGCACATCTGCTGAGCATAAAACTGCAGTATTCAGCTGGAGTGAAGGAACAAAACGGCTGCCATTTCTTTTTGAAACAGAGATCAAATCACCTGCAAATTCAAGTGAGCTGGGGTTGGACCTGGGTGCTTTCTGCACTGAGCAGGTGATTGGAGAAGGTACCTGGGTGGATGGGCAGCTGCTGTGCTTCCCCTCACAGCTCTTCAGCCAGCACATCCAGGGAGGGAGCACTCACTCCTCCTGCTTTTGCACAAGTGATGCTGCAGATGGTCCGTGTCAGGGGAGTCCAGAGACTGGGAAGAGGCGAGTTTGTCTGGGGCTGGTCAGACACGTGCACAGCAGGCTGAGCACTGAACTGCAGCGCTCACTGAGATCCTCGTGCTGGAAAGGAGTCATTTCATCTCCCTCCTGCTCTGGAAAACTGGTACCTACAGGGCACCGGTGAGGAGGAGTGGGAAGAAGGATTCTCTCTGAGATGCCATCATTGTACTCATCCCTCCAAGATTTGCAGGATCTGGCCACTGTCTCAGCCTTTTATGTGCAGTTTATGCCAGCCATTCACCCTGACTGGGGAGGGGGGTGTGAAGGCTGAGTGCAGGATGATCACCACATGTTTTGTTTATTCTTTATTATTTATTTAGGCTGTATTTAGTTTTTTTAAATACAACCTGTTCATTTTAGGGGTGATTTCCCCACCTCCCCTCCTCTTTTTTTAGTTTCCTAAAATTCATGTAACTAATATGGAAAGTATCTTGTACTAGGAAATTTGCAGATGCAGATGAAAGCATATCTCTGGTGCTAGTTACCTGCACTGGACCTGACCCTGGCCTGTGGATTGACTTTGTGTCCTGAGCCTGGACCAGCCTTGCTGGATGATCTGGGCTCTTTGCAGACACCAGCTGCCATCCCTGGGCTTGTCCTGATCTGCCCACCTTGTCCAGGTACTCCAGGACAGGCTGTAGCTAAAGAGGTCCCGTCACTGCCAGTCATGCTGTCATACTTTGCCCCCAGCCCTTGCAAACAGTTGGGCCTTGCTACTTCTTGGCACCTGCGACATTTCTAACTTAAATCATGTTTTCTTGAAAATACTGCACTGCTGATACTATCTCTGACTTCTTAGTCTATGGGGATATTTTTAACAAGCTACTATGAACTTACAAAAAGTAAATGTGGTGCTCTTGTGTGCCACTTGTTCCATCTATTTCAGGGTTTCCTGGAATTCCTAATACACCTTTTCTTGCAGGAAGTTCACTGTGAATCCACCCTGATGCTAGGTGAGACAAGAAGTATTCTGGGGACATGATGGCTCTGAATTTGCTGTCGGTATCACTCTCAGCAGTTCAGCTCCATATCTAACTGGAGCCAGAGTACAGTTTCTCACTATGGATGGGGAGAAATTCAACTCAACAGATATTTTCTTTGCCTGGAATACCAGGTTTCTACTAACTGAGGGCACAGGGGGCAACTGAAAGGAAAATTGAGAATAAGCATGGTGCAATTAACAACCAGCTTGTGTTCTCTAAAGCTCATAATTTTCTTTTGCAAAAACCAATTATAATCCAAGACAGGTTCTGAATTTGTAACCTGAAGTTGCTCTTGGCTTCTGTGAAGGTGACCATTTGTTTCTCTTGTCCCTCTTGACCTTGTTTTTGAACTTCCTTTCTCATTAGTATTTTTTGACCTGAATGACAAGCTGTCCATGTATAGATTGTACTTCATTCGTAATTTCATCTGGCACTGCAGGCTTCTTGTGAAGCTATTCTTAGAGGAGCCAGCCTGCAGCACAGGCTGGAGCACTGGAGAAGGCTGTGTGGCCACTGGTGACATGCACAGACACACCCGGGAGTGCATTGTGAGTTTAACTCTGTCCTACCTGGACTTGGTGTCTGGAGCTTCCCGGGCAGCAGTGCGGAAGGTATCAGGTTATTAAAATCTAACCTGAGGCTGTCAGACCAAGCTCATGTACTGGTGTGGGGGATCTGCTTCCGAAGCCACACTGGCAATCAGTTTGCACCTATAAATCAGCCAAGCTTGGGATTTCCTCAGTGCTTTCAACTTTTTCACAATTCAAAAAGCCGCCAAAAGCTGCTGAGTCTTTGACTAATGAACAACCACATCCTGGTGGGTTGGAGGTAGAGCCCTGCCCAGGACACAGCCCAGAGATCTCAGCATCACTGGAGGGCTCTGTCCCTGCTGGCAAACAGGTCCCGTGTGTGTGGCCACCCAACCCTCTGGCTGGGATTCGGCTTTCTCAGCCTTGGCAGCAGAGAAGACAATTTGCATCAAATCTTGACTTTCTGTAGGCTGACTGCATTGCAGGTTGACTTGATGGAGCAGGAGAAGTCCATTTCTTGTGGACATTTTTAACGTTCAGACATAATATATTGAAAAGTAAAATGCATTCAAATTAGAGACTAGGTGTAACAGCGTTAGTGGCTTACCGCAGCTGGAATTCAGTGCTGAGCTAGGAACCCAGCGCAGGCCAGCTTTAATTTGGATCAGATGGCATGCCAGAACGTGCGCACCGAGTCTGGAAGGGTTTCTGTGGCTATGGCAGGGGGTAGCCAGCACCAAAACAGCAGCACAGATCTGAGCAGTCAGCCCAGCTCTGCTCTGTGAAACTGAACATTGAGTAGCTACACCATCCCAGCCAAGGAGAGATTGATCTCAGCAGGATGGCCCAGGCAAATAATTGTGTCAACACCAAGGGGGAGTAAAATATCTTCTCACTTTTCTGAAGACTCCTGTGCTGTCCCAAAGCAGGACCAGCACAGGGTAGTGGAGCTGTGCAGGAAATAAGGACTCGAGCTGCTCCTGGGGAAGACTCTGCACTCTCCATCCTTGGAAAGGTGCAAGGAGGGAGGTGCTGGCCCTTGGTGTAGAGAGAATAAAAACATTCCTTGGTGGTTTTATTCATAAAAAACATTGAGTGAAAAATTATTTTGTACTCCCTAATAGTCCTTTGACCCAATTACTGAGCTTGGTTGGACAATCCAGCTTCATTGCTCTCTGTAGAATTCCTCAAGAGGTTAAGAGCTACCCTGATACAGTGGCAGTAAAAGAAACTCATCTGACTAAATTTCATATAGTGCTCCACAGACTGGCCAAGTGCAGAAATATCAAGCCAAGAGCTACAAGTATGTGTGAAATGGGAAAACTCTGCCCACTGTTGCTACCCACAGTGCAATAAAGCTCTCCCACTAACAGAGCATTAGACTCTTATGCTTTATTAGCTAATTACAGACAGGAGATTCATTCAGCACTGTTGATAATAGAGTGTTGCCTCCACTTGATACTTGTCAAGAAAATACTGCATCTGTCTCGGAAAGGAATTTCACCACCTCTGCTTGGAATGGGAGAATTGTGAATTATCCCAATAGTAAATAAAAATCAGATTAATTTATTTTTTTGCATTCTATGCTTGATTTTCTTAGTTAGTTTTAAGGGCTCTAGAGAATAATGACCAGCAAATATTCTCATTTTCTGCCTGTGAAATACCAAAATTATATTGTGGTTTTACTTGTTAACTCAAATGCTTTTTCATCTATTGCACTAATGATTATAAGGAAGGTATTGATAAAACAGTAAGCAAAGAGTAGGTCTGACAGTCCAGTATGTGGCTACATGCTGGAGAAGAAAGAATAAAAATCGCTAAGGTTTAGGCAGACTGGCTTTCTTTGAATTTAACATCTCCTTTCCTTGATTTGGGATTCCTGCTAGCAGAAACAGAGCTGATGCTTGTGGTAGACTCACTGACACTGCCTTCTTGGTCTCAAGTACCCCCTGTATCTTCACCTTTATTCTGCTAAATAATACAGCCCATTATCTGCAGTTCCCCTCAAGACATTTCAAGCAGTTCTTAGTGTCAGCTGTAATTCTTTCAGTAACTCAATCCAGGATGGGTTCTCACTGTTTAGTAATGCTCCTGAACTCTGTAGCTCCTTGGAAGCAGTTGATAAATTTGTGTAAACAATGCCTTTGGGATAATAGAAGATACCACTTTTTTATTTTTTATCTGTAAACAACATAAAATCCATTTCCATTTTTCTGGGAATGCAACTGGCCTGGTAATGGGATCCCAGGCTGTGCTAGCTTCAAAATCCACATCTCTTTATCAAAAGAGGAGACTGTCCTGAATATTAACATAATCAGGGTCCCACACTTGGGAAGAACAGCAGATGGGATAAAACATGGAAATTAAAATATGAGATCTTTTCTTGAGAGCCCAAGTGTGATCAATAGATGGTTGCAAGAAAACAAAGCATGTGCAAAGATATCAGAACTTTTGTGTCAGCTGCTCAGCGTTACTCCTCCTCCTCACCCATTTGCTGACAGATTAAAGAGCTTGGATCAGCAGCTACAGAAGAACTCTCTTGGCAGCTCCTGCTCCAGAGATGAGTTGCTTTTTCCTCGCTAGCCCTTGTCAGGCTGGGAAAGAAAGGGATGCATCTGAGGCAAGCCTGGGGAGGTGCAGACCACTGGAAAATGGCACGAGCCTGGTGCTGCTCTGGCAGTTCAGAAGAGGCTGGGGTTGACAGGTAAGCATGGGAAGGAGATAGAGTCCTGTCCTTACCTCACCTTTTCAATATTTATTCCAACTTTCCAATATTTCCCATATTTCCTCTTCTCAAACTTTTGGTGATGTATGCCCCACTACAGCAGATATGTATCTGTAGACAAGCTGCAGGTGCTGGGTCACTGCGTTACAGAGCACAGCAATAATCCAGTGCCAAGGTGAAGGTAGCAGTCCTTTAGGATATATCTGTATTCCTTTAGGATATATCTGTGCTGCTGCTGAAATCATAGCTGTAGTCATAGCTCTGGAGCAGCACAGCTCTGCGTAAGCAGTTACTTGGGCTGGCAGGTTAAATCACTCTGGGTAAGAGGGCACTGGATTCCACCAGCATGTCTTCAAGTGCTTTGCAATGCTGAGAACAAGACTAGGTACATTTCTCCAGTCTTGTACCACCTGAATAATACATATTATATATAAATAAATATATATATATATGCTTTTTTTTTTTTTTTTTTTTGAGAGTGTAATGTGTGTGCTTTTGCAGAGTCTGACACCCAGGATGCTTTGCTGCTTTGCTATGTGTGGACATTCCTTCTGTCTTCCTGGCAGAAGCTCACACATTTTGACTCTCTCTAATCCCTCTCCTCATTCTCACTGCAAAAGTACAAAAGTAAAAGAGAGGAACTATTCCTGTCACACAAATGTTTATCTAAATATCTTCTCTCTGAGTTTATTCTTTCAAGTTTATTCTGCAGCTTATCAATGGGACACTTGGATGGGAACTACCATCTGAAATGGACAGGAGGCTCTTCAAAATAATTCTTCTTTTTAGGGTACAGCAATCTGTTCCGTGGCAAAGAGGGGAGAATTTGGAGGGATATAGCTGGCAAGATGTTTTTATCTTTGGCAAAAGTATCTGTGTTATGGTGACTAATGCCATGAAACCTCTCCCCTGCATCCCATTTCTGAACTGCTGGAGAACCTGATCATCTCAGCTCAGTACAGTGCGCACACACCTACCGAAAGCAGATTAGAAAGATTTTTTATGTCTTCCTGAGATATTGCTCTCCCTTTCAGTAAGTTTTTACATGTGTCTTGGATGGAATTTTTAGAGGTTTTCAAGGTTCTTGAGAATGTTAATAATACTGCTCAGGGCCTCAGGGAATGAACAAGATGGTCTAACAGGTTGTTTCCATCTCTTATTTCTGTGTCTCTTTGATTTAAGGATTTTCTGCATTTATTGGCTGCTGCTTCTCTTGGCCACCTTATACACTGTGTAGTGATTTTAGCAATCACGGGGAATGGCAGAGGCTACATGAACCCCCCTGTTGCCATAGAAACACAACAGCATCTCGCTGGCTCTACCCTCACTCTCCCACACCAGCCCCCACGGGAAGCAGAAATTCAGCCCTTAAAATTTAATCAATTTGATGTTAAGTTTTAGAAGCGATTTTCTTTTTGTTTCCTGGTCTCCTGACAGATGTTTTCATGCAGATGTAATTATTTACATTACTAATATTTTATTAAAATTACAGCAACTAATTATTAGGACCAGTAACACTGTAGATTCCAGAGCCATCATAACTCCTACGGTTTGTGTGCTCTAAAGACTAAAAGAAATGACATCAGGCCTTACAACCCCTTTCTTGTCCTGGTCTATGGGAATAGGAAGTCTAAGAATTTTACCTAGGAATTGACTTTTACAGAATTTGCTGAAACTCACTGTAAGATCAGTGGCAAACTTACCTCTAGTAAAAAAAGAGTGGAATTCTGTGAGGAATAGCCCTTTAAGAGTGGTTTATACTGTAAAAGTTTTGTCTTGCCAGGACTGGTTAGGAAATTATGGATGTGCCTGTAGGACCCCTGTTTCCTGTGCTCCCATGATTAGATCAGGCTGTAAACTTTGAATACAAAAAATGTAATTGGTGCGTGCCTCCAAAACATGGGATGTAAGTGGCTGTGTGCAAGTACTGGGACTGTGTTTGGCGAGAGGCTGAAGACATAACTTAGGCACAGTAAGAACTCCTGGCTTATTTGCAGTGGGTGTCTAAGGCTGCACCAGCAGCTCCAGAGCTACCTGTGCCAGTGGGCTGGAGCTGTGCACAGCCAGTGAGGACAGTGCTGATGGCTTGGACACGAGCAGAAGCCAGCTGATGGTGCTGCTGGGATTGCTGGGAGCACGCTGCTGTGCCTGGGAATTGCCCAAATTCCCAGGGTCACACCACGCCACACCAGTGCTGAGCTTTGCTGATAGTCTCATTTCTGTCACATAAATTTACACGTTGTTCTTTTGTAAAACAGCAAAAGCATTGATTTTGCTGTTGTTAAACTGAGTTTGTCCCTGTAGATCCTATGCTGTTTTGGAGCTGGCGGTTCATTTTCCCACTCTAGGCTTTCATGTTTCTTGGAGAGCTCCTGTAACTTTACTCTTCCCTCCCCTCTCCTGGCTGACGTGTTTCTGATCTGTACCAGCCCATATAAAAGCCTGGAGAGGAGAAACACTTTCTGCTCTCTTTCCATAAACTGGTAAACCTCTTCCTGAGCCTTCGCAACCCTTTGGAAGCTCACAAAGTACATTTCATAATTTCCAGGTACAGTGCATGAAAATTCTGCTAAGTAAACACTATAAAGTAGGTTTTGAGAAAATATTAGTCACCATTATGCAATTCCAAAACCAAAACCACAAAGAGAGTGCCAGTATATTTTGTTTTATTGGTTGTGACTGCAAATACTATGCACACAAAGGAAACCTTTGAAAACCAACCAGCTTGTGTTTGTATGCATATTACTCTTAAAAGGCAATTTGTCTAGTAATCTCAGTGTTAATTTTTTTCATCTGGTACACACTGCTGATACATCAGACAGTTTTCTGTGCACATCTGAAAAATTCCATGTAGAGTGATTTTTTTTTTTTTGCTTAACTTATTTGTAATTTTCTAAAAATAAATTTACTTGCTTTCCCTTTTTGTCTTTGCTATTAAATGTAGTGAAGATAATATTTTCATACAGTGTCTTTTAACTTCAAAGTTTTCAAAGTAAATAGAAGCAATGTGCAGTCTATTAGAAAAAAAATGCACAAAGTACCTAAATCCTAATTTTTCAGGCCTGCCAGAGCTGCATCTGTTTAAACATGTTACTTATATGCATGTGTACAGTACAGGAAGCTGGACTGCTTTCCAGAATTGCCTGGAGTTGTATCTTTTTTTTATTCCTCTCTTTCTCAAAACAATTTTAAATCTACAAAAAAGGTCAGGGGAGGTCATGATTCCTGACCCAACACTGAACTGAGCCTGCCTATTCCCTCCGTTTGATGATCCGACCAGGGTCACTGAACTGGGGGTTATTACTGGCTCCCTGTGTCTATGAGGCACAGCCTATCCCAAACAATTTTTAAATTACCACTGGCATGAGGCTGTCAGGAAGGATAGTAGCTGGGAATGTCTAGACACTGCCGCCAGGACGAGCTCCCCTATAGCGGAGCCAGGGGGGCACAGCGGGGCCGGGAGCTGCCCCCAGCCCCAGCCTGAAAGACAAAACTCCCATCACGTGCCCTGCAATTTGCTCCAGGGGTTCAGCCAAAGAATTTAAGATAAGGAAATCTATAGGCATTACAACTGGGAGAATTTTTAACTGCTTTATTGCTTTCCATGGATTCTAAAGCCAGTTGTCTGCTTTTATGAGCTCTTTAAATCACACATCAGTTTCTCTTGGCTTCAGTCACACTAAACTGTCTCTGAATTTATACTGGTTCTTCTTGACTTTATTCTTTAGAAATTAACATTGAGATATGACTCTAAGTTTGTATCAATGAATTCTTACCCTTCTGCAAAGGATGGCCAGCAGTCCTTTAGGGTGTGTAAGGCACAGACAAGGCCACGGGGGCCTTTGAATCATGTCTTTCTCTGATTCATCCCTCTGCTTAAGCAGAGCTGCAAGGGAAAAGAGAGATTGAATACACCTTCTACTCTTTCCAGGTCAGTTCATTGCATTTTTTAAGGAAATTTCATTCAGATTGTGCTGGCAAATTACTTAACAATGATATATCAAAATTTTTTAGTACCATCATTCACTCATTAATAAGCACCCTGCTATTTACAGTAACAATACAGTCATTTTGAACTTCATACTTAAGGCTGTTTTTAATGGAAAAGTGCCCTGATCAGCTGGGTTGGATGGGGCACAGCAATGCTGCAGCCCGAGCCCCTGGGCAGGAGCAGGGGCTGGGTGTGCTGCTGTGGGAGGGGGCACCCCTGCTTTCCATCCCAGCAGCTGAACAGAAAATCACCTCTCAAACCCTGTGGGTTTCTCTAAGGGCAGCTGAATGGTGATTGTTTCCCTAAGGAAAAGCAAAGCTGTGTGTAAAACTGGAGTGCTCTGCCCTGTGTCCCGTGTTAGGATCCACCACTCTCCAAGGGGGCAGCTTTCCTGCTCTCCCCTTGGCCACACTATCACACTGCTTCACAATATTTTTGGGCTTGTCTAAATGTCAGGAGGAAAAGCTTTCCACAAGCCCAGTTGTGGAAAGTACACTTTTCACGGTGTATGTGAGAACTGTGATGTGTCACACGGCTCAGCTCCGCACGGCTGGCACACAGCAAGGACACGGCTCCGGTCACAGCACAGCCCTGTCACTACACCTGAGCTGCCAGAGTGCACTCCTGAGCGAAACATCAGCGCTTGCTCTCTCACTGAGCAGAAAACAGGCTCGCACAGCCAAAGCTAAATTCGCAGTGCAAATTAATTTACATTTCGGTTGTTAGCTTAAGTGCAATTTAATAACAAAAGAAAAAAAACCCAAAGAGATGATGCTACACTTGCTATAAATAAACTCTTCTAAAGGCATTGGCATGAGGGAAATGACAGTCCTTACCTTGGTCCCAGCAGAAATGTTTCAGTGAAGCTATTATCACACCTCTGCCTCAGTCTGAGGGCTGCAGATGGAAAAAAGGAGAGATTGCTTTGCTCACGGCTGGCCCACGCAGAGCGGCACTGGGGCACGCTGCTGGCAGGCAGGTCACAGGTGCTGAGCCTGTCCTAACCCTCAGAGGTCACAGACAAAGCTCTGCTGCTGCGGCTGCATCTCTGCAGACGGGGATGTGAATGCTCCCAGGCTCTCGCTGCCGCTTCTGCTGTTGGCTGCTCTTGGGGCAGCACCAGCCCGAGTACTGCAGCTTCCTCAGCCTGGAAAGGACGGCTGACACACTAAGTTTGAGGACAATTTTTAACGCTTCCTTTTGCTAAGCTACATTGGAAAATTAATGCACATAAAGTAATGCACTTCACGTTCCCCACGTAAGAGGAGCTCTGTCTAAGGACACTTTTTTCCCCCTTTTTTCATGTTTCTCCATTAGCTTATTCCATTTTTTCAATGCCTGCTAGTTGACTAGGAAAAAGATGCCTTTGTACTTTCAAATGGGAGTTAATCAAGAACAGTTGAGGCAAGTTATTTTACATGAGCTGCCTTCAGGAGCTGGCCTTCATCTGCTGAGATTTTCAGCCCAAGTACGACTACAGGTTAGTGCACCTTGCATTGTTTTTTCTTACATCCTGTAAAAATTGTGTAAAACAACAATTTTTCTAAAGTTGGATCTGCCTGTTAATAATCTTATTTTAAACTAAGCCTGTTTCTCACGAGCTCACATACGGTTTTATCATCCTGTTTCTGAGGATGCAAGAAAAAAATCAGTCTGTTCTCCTTAAGGCAAGTGTTTGCAAAGAAATGTATTGCTCATCTATGACCTGCCTATTACTGCTTCAATCTGCTAAGCTTGGGATCTAAGTGCATGTGCAAATAAGAGCTCTTGCATTCCCTGCTGCCTTCCCTGCTCATCCTGGCAGCTCCTCCCTGGTGCATCTGCTCTGTGCTGGCCCAGGGGTCCTGGCAGCTCCCTCTGCTCACCCAGGGCCATTCCAGGCACTCCTGAACTGCATGGATAAACAAGTGACACACTATAGCTGGACAAGTGACAGACTATAGCTGGACAAATTGGCCCCAAATGCTCTTAGAGACTGAGGGGTGAGCCACTGAGTGGGCAGGGCAGGATTTAAATTGCGCTGAGGTAAAGGAAAATTCAGTGAACAAAGAATGAAGTGGGACAAGAGCCCAGCCAAGAGCAAAGATTCTCCTGGGGCATTACCTTGGAGTGGTATGAGTTATGTAATCTGGGGCAGTACTAGTTTTGCTGAATGCGATATCTTCATATGGCATAAAAATGCATTTCTACGGAAGATAATGTCAACATTTGTGAGCAGAAAAGAAAGTCTCTGATTTAAGGCATGGGATGTTGTTTTGATGTCTGTCTTTCAAGAATGCTTCTCTGAATACTCCAACTTGAAAAAATGCTGTTGAATGTTAAAATGCAGAAGCTAAATGTCTAATTCAAAGGAGAAAATTTAGAATGAGAAAAAAGAACCCTATTAGTCACCATGAAACACAAAAGGAAAACACACAGAGAGTTCTGTCCAGAAATCAGTCAGTGAAATATCCCAGTATCTCTGGACTTTGCTCACCGTATCATTGTGGCTCTTTTCCCCCCTTGTGCTTCTTGCAACTATCTGCTATACACCTTCCTAGCTCTAAAGTATTTAAAGATATGTTTTAAAGAAAAATTGTTAGCGCTTTTCAACTGAAAAAACTGAAACAAATAGTTCAAACAATTCATCTCCCAGTGTACATCAGAGTTAGAGAAGCCTGAGAAATAAAATCATTGCTGTTACCCTCGTGGTTTTCATGCAGCAGCATTTCTGTGGGGCTGGGACGGGGCTGCTGTGGGGCCACAGCTGGCCCCACTCCAGCTGGCCATTTTTATTTGAGTATGGCAAACAGCTCAAAACTCGGGAGAAAGGCAAATTATTTGTGGATCTGAGTTAAAATTCTCGTTAGCTGTCTTCTTCACTCCTAAAGCCCTATCCCCTGTCTCTGTGCAGTAGGTGATAAAATGTGCAATGACACTGCCCATCCTGGAGCCTGCCCTGCCCTGCCCTGCCCTGCCCTGCCCTGCCTGGGAAGCAGTGCCACTGCCCCTCTGCTTTTCCTGCTGGCTCTTGCAGCCTCTTTTGTTTTGTTTTGTTTTTAGTTGTTTTTTTTATCTCCCTGGTTCTCGATGCTCCTGTTTATGCAGAGGCTTCCTGTGTCTCTGGATGCATGAATAATAACTTGATGGGATGTATGTGTGCGTGCTGTCTCTCCTCAGAGGTACTCTCTTGCCCTGATTTGTGTCATCTCCTGGGCAAATATTTCAGGGTTATGTACAGTTTAGAAATTTATTTTGGAAGCTTCAAAATTATTGTAGCAAGTAGGGGAAATATAGCAAGTCGAGAAAAAGAGCATTTCCCTACAGATTTCTCAGTCATGGGAGCACCACAGTTTTAGTGATGAAATAATACTCCACAAGAAGCAGAAAGTTGCAGGTTTAGTGTTAGAAGAATTTTGAAAATAAAAAGAAATCATTATGAGGAACTCACAGAATACAATTATAATATTCAATTGGGTAAGAGCAATTTTAAAAAAATATATAAATTTGAAAGTATTTTCACAATTATGTCTTATATTTTGTGCATGAAGTCACTTGTGTGCCTAACTACAGGACAAGCCTTTAAATAAAATTTAAAAAAAAGGTTTATGTAGTCAGAAAATGTTTACTGAAAAGGATAAAAAATAAACATGCTATGTTCGTGCCAATTGTTCCAAACTAAGCCAACTGATTCTAAGTCGCAGAATTTTATCTATTGTCATGGTTTTCTTCTAATTTTTTGATGTGTTGATTACTATAAGCTCACATCAAACTCAAGATGGATGTGAGCATGTATATAACATGTCTGTCTACATGGGCTACAAAATAAATAATTTTTTTCACTAATCATATCAACAGCAAAGCATTTTCAGTGCAGTGATCATTCAAAAATAAGGTATTTTCATGTGAGCAAAGCACTGTACCTTGCAGCAGTAACTCACTGTCATTTCACACGATTTTGTAGGACTTCTGTATTCTGCTTTTGACCTTTTAAAGTATTGCAGTGTATGATGATAGTTATCTTTTATGAAAAAATGCTTCAAATAACCAATTTTCATTCTTGAAATCGTTAGAGTGATTTCTGTTTGATACAGATCATTAAGAAAGGCCAGCAGTTATGAATCTGCTACAAACACTCTGTATTGGGCATGATTTAAGGAACACAAGTTTATTAATAGCATGTTTAATAAACAGAGCCTCTCGGTTCTTCCCGTGCATGACTATCAAATCTATTGGTACTTAGGATGATGAGATGTGGTTCCAAGTGTAATATCCATTTCAAAAGAATTTGTGATTACTTGTTTATAAGTTTAAATTGTATGATACATTTTAAAACATTAAAAAATATTAAAACATTTTAAAACATTAAAATTTTAAAGAAGACGAAAATAATTCTGTTAGATCACATGCAGACTAAATGCTTTGAAATTAGAAAATTCTCCTAAATTCTGTGGGACAGCAAGCATCAGACTCTTGCCCTCTTAACCTCCTCCAAACTTTGATGATAGAGGCTGATCCCAGTATGCAACAGGAAAGGAACTGGGAAAAATAATTCAAGAAGCCCACGAAACTAGATGTGTAATTTTGATACTGAGTCTTTCAAGAGCAAGAATTCTTTCTATAACATGAGGGCAGTAAATCAAGGGATTTTGTCACAGGTCCTTGTTATGCTGATACTCCAAACAGGAGCACCCACACTGCCTGGTACAGAAAAAAAAAAGGTTTTTAAAAAGGCTTTATTTTAATTTTCCATTACTAATAAACTGTGATTGTGGAGTTCTATCTGTAAAACTCATCCTAAATTGCACTGCATTTATTAGAGAACATTTTAATCCCTGAGAAGATGAATTTAACTAAATGTGTGTTTTCTTAATTATGACACAATAAAAAAATTTTTAGAAGATCAGTGACATTTACAAGAAGAAATGATGGAACAAAGTGTGATATTCTTTCCTTTAAAATGGTATTTTTCTCTTTTCGCTCATCTTTTTTGGATACAAATATAATTTGAATTACAGCAGTTTCTATGGAGGATTACTTCCCATTAACTAATAAAGAGCAAACTGCAGCAAATAACATTTTTAAAACTTTTATCTCTTATCAGTGCTGTAGTTTAGCAGATAAATTGGCATTCTGATTATAGAGTTTTCAGAGCATTCAGTTTCTAAATCTCAGCATACTAACACATCTAAATAGCATATTTAACTTTAAAAAATAACATTAATCTCATATATTAATTTATTGGCGTGGTGGAGCAGCAATAATAATACAGACACAGTTTCAGCCCTAAAGACTGTTAGAGCTTTGTTTTTCATTAGGCTTTTGAATCCCAAACAAGGTACGTGAAGCATCTATTTTGTCTTGGTGTTCAATAAGAATTTAATATTTATTCTTATTGAATCAGATTCTTCAAAGTCTGTGATAAGACAATTCTTTGTTGTTAATTTTAACGAGTGAACTTAATTTTTCATTGTGTAATGGAGCTTAGGATAAGTAGTTTTGAAGTTAAATAGAAAACCCAGGGAGCAATATGTATTCAGCAATGTGGCCAAATGCATTTAAAATGCAGAATATTTGTGACTTTGCTAACCAGTAAATCCTTTTCTATTCTCTGCTTAGCTACAGCAGCTGGTGATTTTTCAGTTTCCAGGTACAGTATCAGCAGCATAGCCTTTCTTTTGTGACAAAGGAATATAAGTTGCCTTGGAGATTTTTAATTAACTCTTCTCCGGTAGCTCTGCCTGCTTATCATTTCAGCAGTTATTTAGGCTTCATATCAGATTTTGGATATTGCTCTTCAGAAATGTCTTCTTAATCTACACAAATTAGCATTTCAGCAAAACACTGTTTCCATAGTGGACCATTCATTACACTTTTTTTAAAGGTGCTGTTAGTATTTACAGCCATTAATTCAGCCTCGGAAAACATGAATGCTAAAGAGGGGAACGTGTGGATTCTGCAACTAAAAGAAACTATTCTGCACAAAAGAAGGGATGGTGACACCTTAATCAGATTAAGATACTCCCTAATTACTTTTTATGTGTTTTTCTTGCCAATAAATAAAGATGAACAGACTATTTTTTGATAAATTGGGATTCCTCAGACTAATTTGTTATTTAATGTACTATTATTCATTTAACGAATAAATTTACCTTGCAAAATGTCCCTGGCTTGCTCACTGCCATTTTGACATGGCTAGCTGTCTCAACCAAGGGGAGAAGATGTTTATGTATATTTCTAAGTGTGAAAATAAAAGAGAATAAAGTTGGAAGAGGCAGAAAGGTACTTATGACAGTCACATCCCCTGATGTCACACATTTTTTCTCTATACTGCTCTTTTAAAAAGTCTGGAATTTATTGTCATCGTTGTTGTTAATGCCATTCAGCTAGCAGCTCGGGTTTAGGGCTGTTTTTTTCCAGACGAATTATAAATGTCATAAATGCTTCCAAGAATGCAGAATCAGAAGCCTTTTGTAGCCTGAAAATGGAGGCAGGAGCTGGAGCACAGGATTTACAGAGCGGGTTGGGGCTCTGAGCTAGAGGGAGCTCCACCACAAGGAAATGCAGAGTTCCCTTTCATTTATCAATGTGCTTCCCCGGCTTTGTCTGCTCCTGAACATAAAAGACCCGGGTTTATTGCAGATATTATCTACACCATTCTGTGATATGAATGTTATTGTCTAAACTGTTGCTGAGATATAAAACAGCTGAAACCCTCTACCAACACCATATTTATGCCAAACCTTTTGATAAATATACAGGTCTTTTTGTTCACCTTCGCTGTCTTTGTCTCCATCTTACCACTCAGCCATTTTTAATGAAAAAGCATCCTCTATAAATCCCGAGCACAGAAATGCACCAAGAGCCAATCTCGTGGCCATAATTGTGCAAGATAATGTCCAGCAGTTTGACAAGAATTCTGGCCAGCCCCAAACCCCGGCTCTGCAGATAAAAATATCTTCCCACTTATTTCATAGTGCTCTTTCCGAAGTAATCTACACCACAAGTTCATCCCAGTAAAACCTGGTTTATTCCACAACTGGGCCTAAAGAGGTATCACTGAAGGGAGGCTGGAGTTTGAAAGATGTAGTTATTATACCTGGAACACTAATAATCTTTAATAATTGCTTCTATTGAGCATCTCAGCCACACGGTGATCTATTCACGTTCCAATAATTCTCTAGAAATCCTGTTACCCCTTCTGTAGCATTAGCTAAAGAACTGTGTTTGTCCACTATTATTTTTAGATGCCTTTTTAGTGTAAGAATAATTTTTAGTTAATTCACATCCCTGCCTCGCCTTTGTGCACTGAAATCCTGAAGCTTGCATTTGGGGTTCTTTTCTTACCTCTTGGTCCTCTGTCTCAGCAGATGATATTGCACTGCTCATAGAGATAATAAGAAAATACCTAATATCTTCTTATTGATTTTTGTTAATAAAATGCCACTTCAAAGAGAAAGCAACAGCTGAAACCATGAAGGCTGAGTCATGACTGTATTAATGAACTTTATTTTTCTCTATATTTGATGTCTAATTCATGGTGAATCATTTATTAAGTAAATGTGTCCTCTTTCCTGTGTGTAGAATACCCACAAGCAAATTATGACCTTATTCCATTTTCTAGAAACAGTATTATTATTTTCTTCTACCAACTTTAAAAACTTTCAAACATAATGGACCAACTAAAAAACTTTAAATGTAATTGATCACGTCTCTTCTCCCTCAGCAGAACTGACTGCATCTGTAGGGCATGGTGCTCTCAGAGCAGAGAATGGGTATCAGCTTTCCAGGCAGCCTTGCTGCTAACGATGTCCCAGGAAGAATTTAAAATGAGATTTCCAAATATGCTGCAAAGAATACTTCAATATTTGCTGCACAATAGAATTCCTGAGTGTAAAACCTGGTGGGCTTGACCTCACTTGTGTGAAAAGGCCAGAACAAGGCACAGAACTGGGTCTGGGCTTGGTCATCCAAGATTCAAGAGGAGGGACTGGACCCTTTTGTTTCCACCAAGACTTAGAGCCTTGCAGTCACAGCTCCTCAGTTCCTTGCAGCTAGAAACAAGCAGCCACAACCTTAAAACAACATGTAGGTATTAATCTTGCATGTGATATATTTTCTACATTTAATGTTTCTTTTCTAATTTCTGAAGAGTTATTTTTTTGAATGAGACAAACAGAATGTCTTTTTCTCCCATATTTATGAAAGACATGGACTTATTTCTGCCCCTTTTATAAGTTATGGCACATTTACTGAGCTACTCATATATTTGTGCAGTATTTTTTATGTCTCTGTGCTTTAAAAAAGAAGCCTGAGTGTTTTGCTCACAGATGGGCTTTCCAGGATGCTGAGAGGGGCAGATTTGCTTCTGGTCCAGGGGAGGGAATAGAAGTTTTAGAAGACATGTTGGCAGTTTAGGACCATTTTAAAGGCT
>PYHW01010578.1:209041-234351 GCA_013186435.1 Turdus rufiventris
GGCTCTAGGGAAGGCTGTTGTCTGCTTCATCAGTCCTGGAGTGGACCCAGGGTGAAGGGCAGATCAGCCTCAGCAAGCATGCCAGAAATGTTTATCACTCTGAGAACTCTACCTGCAGAACTGGCATTAACTAGCAGGTCAGGATGTTTGTTTCCAGCAAAATGCCTGAATTTACTTCTTAAAGGATTGCAGCTTCTGTAACACAAAACAAAAATGATTAATAATCTCAATACTTAATAATCTGTAAATATCCTCAGACATCACACAAGGAAAAGGACCTCTTTTGAAAAGGACCTTTTTTCTTTCCTTTTCTCAAACTGGAATAAACTTTTCAATGCAGACATTCTAAGAAAAATATGCTTTGGTCAGAAGTGGTGAAATAGAACTGGTGCTTTCCTGACAGGTCTGGGCTGCCAGCAGAAAAGTTTACCAACATCTGTCTTTAGACTATGCACTCGTTCTCTTGTATTTCCTCAAAATTATAATAAAAAGGCAGATTGTGAGTTTTCATTTCTGAGCCCATGGTGTCACTGAAGCCTTTTGTTAGAGAAGTTCTCTATTGAAAAGGTTTTTTGCTTAATTTTCTATTTAATATTAAATAACACAATATTAACAAGTTTTAGTGCTCTTAGAGACAAAAATGCAAGCAGCAATTCCTGGAGTGCTCCAAAGCCCAGCTGCCAGCCTTCACCCCCGTGCCACAGCAGCGAGGGGCTGGGGGAGTGATGGCCGGAAAGGATTTCCAAATGGTCATTCTACAGGCAGATGTTTGCCAACCCTCAGTTTGCTTTCTGAGTTTGCTGAAAAGTCCTGCTCAACATCTTTTTGAAGATTTCAGCCAGTGCTTGCTTCTCTGCCACGTGGGATCAGCCTCAGACGTGTCCAGGGGATGCAGCCCCAGTGCAGGATCTGCTGCACCACACTGCACAGGTTGCCATAGTGACAGACAGGAGAGATTTCACTTCAGAAATGTTGCTTTATTGCAGCTGAAGTGTATTTTGAAACAGGATCACATTTCAAGTCACTCCCTGTGTTTCATATAGGAGCAAGCAGAATTATTGGCTTCTACAAATAAAAATTAGTTTGAACCTGCCCATTCCCCAGCAGACACTCAGAAGTCCATCACAATGTGCTGCATGTGCTTTCCATTCCCTTTGGGTAAAAGAGGCCAGAACACCTCTCCTCTCTCTCTCACTATGTGCAAAACCACACTTTGCCTCTCTGCTGCTTTCAGAACTGCCCCTGCTTCCAAACAGGCCCACAAATGCCACGTCACTGCCAGCCCTGATGTGCCATGTTTTGTATTAATAAAGGGTATCCCACTTTGGATTCCATCCATTTTATTCACATTAATGCAGAAGAGACATCAGGTGAGATTTCTGAAGGATTCCTGATTGTGTTATGTCCTGAAAAATGAACCAAATAAAAGCATTCTGCAAGAACAACACTGCCTGACCAGCCTGGGCTGAGATGGGTTTCCCATGGGAACACCAAGCCCATGGAGATCCAAGGTGCAAAATTCATCAGCCGTGCTCTCCTGTGCAGTGCCAGCTCCATCCCCCAGCTGGGGCAGGCCCAGGGCTGCCAGCATCGCGCTTCTCCACTGATTAAACCATCCATTTTCCCTAGAAAATAGGAAGAGAGGGGTGCTGGGCAGGGGCTTGGACACAGATTGGGATCAGGTGAGCTGGCAGTTTGCAGGAGGAATGTTCAGCCCCTGGGCTCAGATCCCCACAAACAGGGGTGACAGCTCTCTGGAACCTCTGCAGGTGCTCGGCTGGCACAGGACAGCGCCCGCTGAGCCCTCAACACCGCGGCAATCCAGGGCAGATCTTGCTGCCTTTTGAAATGGAGTTTTGATCTATGCCTTGGATTTTATAGCTTGTTCTTTTATATCCTTTCCATTTCTGTAACTGATAGGCAGGAATTATTTTTTCTGCAGTAGGTAGCTACAACGGTCAGAGGCATGATTCAAATCCTGTGCTCTTGTGCATCTGCTTACGGTGCTCACGCCATGTCCTGAGAGTATAGTCACAAAGTAAAGTATTGATTTCAAACCTGTCCTGCTCACTCCTTCCAAAACACACAGTCCAAGTCAGATTTCTTCATAAGAGAATAAATAATGTACTGCTCCACCAGCTCCTTCCTTCCTGACTCTGTGACCCTTTGTTGCCTGGGCTGAGAATTATGAAGATTTGACTTCTCATTTTACTTCTTGCTCATTCTTTGTCTTTCTGCCTAGGCAGACATGACTCTATTTCCAATTATTTTGCTCAGACCTCAACTACCAAGACAAGTAAGAAGCACAAGAATGGGATGAATTCTTGTCTTGCTTAATTTTATTTTCTTGTCCATCAGTCACCAAATAGACAAAAAAGTGGATTAAAGTGTAATGCTGTAATTAAAGTGTAAAGGTTTGTTATGGTGCTAAAGAATAATTAATATGGCCAAAACATTCCTATTTTCTTGTCTGGAAAAAATTGAAACATCAAAAATAAGAGTAGACCCCTGGCACAGAGAACTGAAGGCTTCAGATTCAGCTTACCACAGGAATAGTGGTCACAATGGGATGTTCCTGTGGGTGAAAAACTTTGGGTCCTGTGAAGGGGATCCATGATTTGAACCATTCTGTGAATGAGGAGGACACAGAACCAAAGGGCAGATCTGCAGCAAAGCCTGTGGAGGAAAATCTGTGTCAGGAGTTACCGTGCTGGCCTGGCACAGAGAGCCAAGGGTTTGGCATCAGAGGTGAGCCCAGCTGAGCATCTAACTACTGAGCCAGGCTTAAACCGTGCCCTGTCTTCTCTCAGGTGCAGGAAAGGGGCTGAAAGGAGGCAAAATGTGACAGACTTGTGTGTCTGCCTCTTTTGTACATCCTCATGCAAACACTGTCTTTTCTTTCCTTATATTCCAGCATGAAACCACACACTTGTGGTTTGCTTTGTAATTAGTTTTGGTGCTGAGAGAAGACAAGAGAACTTCTTGTTAGATGGATTAAAGGGATCTGTGCTCTACACCACTTGAGTGACAAGAACCATGTCAGACCAGTCTGCTGTCAAGTGAAAAAAAGTGACAGCACAGTCTGAGTGAGACGAGTTCTCCCACTCGGCAGTGGCAAGGGGCAGGCAGGGACTAGCCCTGCCAGGGAGCAGCCACAGGTGACTGGGTCAAAACAACTGGGACAGGGATGAAAACACACAGCCATTCCTCCTCAGCTTACTGCAGCTCTCCTGCTGGGACTTGTGTCTTCCTACCAGGGGAACTAGAGAACGCCTTCAGGTCAAGGAGTGGGAAAGGGAGGAGCCTGGAACCAGCTCTGCACAAGTATTTTTTGCAGCCACCACTTCTAAGAGTGTTTACGTGCAGTGTGCGGTACCAATAACTGCTGTTAAATACAGGAAGGCAAAGCAGAGCTCTCAGTGCCTGTGATACAGCACTGGTGGGGCTGAAATCCAGCCTTAGAGGCAGCTGAACCCAGGTGAGGAGTCAGGGGAGTGAGGCAGAGATTCCCTTTTGGTTTCAGCTCCCCAGAGCCCTGCTAGCATCACACCCAGTGCAGCACAGGAGAGCTGTGCAGAGCCTTGTGCTCCCCAGTTCCCCTTGATCCCATGGCTGGACAGCTCTGCCTGTTCATTGCCTTAGGATTATTGGCTGAACGAGTTCATTCTCAGCTTCACAGGCTCTAACATCATGCCAGAAACATCACAAATATTCAAGATCCAAATCCTTCAGGTGCTGTAGAAGTAAACTAATAGGGAATGAATCCTCCAAATTTGAATTCATAGAAAAGGTCCATGCTGAGGGAAAAAACTTCCTCTCTGAAATTCTGCCTTATTTCTGAATTCTGAAATTCTGAAACCTACAAACAAATAAAATCTGCCTTTTCTGCCTCTAACCTGTATAAACACATAGTTTAATGCAAATTTTACCAACATGACAATCAGTACCTTGAAATTATATGACAGAAAACAGCCCATGAGACCATGAGGTGTGTTCAACTATTTCCATGGGGCTGGAAAAGGGGCACTGCAGCTCTCACCTGGCTGCCTCATGCAAAGCAGAAGCGCACAGTGTCCTGTCCCTCATGGGCTCTGCCTGGCCTTTGCTGTGGCTCAGCTCTGCAGGACAGTCCCTTGCACTGTTCCCGTGCATGCCTGCGATTACAGGCACGAACTGCCACGGAAGAAATGCACGTGTAGCTGTCAGAGCACCAGCAGCGCTGCAGCTGCAGAGAGATTGTTCTGTGATTGTTCTGAGCAGCGTCAGCTCATTGATACCTGATCTTCTGCACATCTTTGGGATCTTTACCTGTTCTGAATCATCTTATATCAAAACCGTAGGCGTATCAGGGCAGATAATAATAATAATAATAATAATAATAATAATAATAATAATAATAATAGTAATGCTAGCATCAGTAAAACTGCAGCTTAGAGAGCTTCATGTGTGGCTGGAAGATGTGTGCCCCAGCCATGGTGGAGCTGCCATGAATTGCGTGAAGAATAACAGGGCAGGAAGGACAGACAAAGCCATCCAAATGCTTTAGAGAACAATGAACAGCTCTGTCATACTGATGAAGGAGGTGAGGAAATAAATAATTTTGTAATGATCAGAAAAATAATGGCATGAAAAGAACTAGTGAGGTGACAACAAAACCAGTCGTGCAGAGTGCAAGGCTCAGCATTGCAGCTATTGGATCAGTGGCAAGTGTTGAAGTTGAGAATTGTATGCAAAGCTGTCAGGGCACATATAAACCATAAAATCGACTGATTTTAATCTAAGTCTCTGATTACAAAGTGACAACTGTTTTTGTTTTTTTCTTGGTTTGCACCTTACTCTATGACTCCGAAATGTGGACAAGTTAGGACAAGAACATCAGAGGAAGCAGAAATCATTAATCAACAATACCTCCAAGCTATTATGCTTATAATTGTCAGACAAAGATTATGAGTAATGATTTTCTGCAATACATTTTCACAAATTGTTTTTTTAAAAGTACTTAGAAAAATATCAGCTTTTCTGGTCAGCACCTTTTTTCCTGGTTAAAAGAAATTAATATCAAATTATATTTTAATGTACAGATAAAGATGCAAAAAAGGGATGGAAGATCTAGGAAGAGCTTTTCTATCATCACTAGGAGCCCAGCAGCAGCAAGAAGTCCTTTTGGCACAGTAAGAGTTACCATCATATGTTGATTACCAAGCAGAGAAGGGCTTCTGCAGAGACTTGTTGTGTTTTGAAGTAGCCTAAAAAATCAAAAATCAGACTTTTAATCTGTTCTGCCTCTCACAGAAGCCTTGGAAAAAAACTGAAATTCATGAGGACCAACAGTGACTAGAACTTCTTTTCCTCAGATTTCTGGTGCAATGGGTTGTCTCCAATTTAAGAACATCTCTCCGCTTTTCAGGCCAGGACTGCATGCAGGTGTCTGATATTTCCCTGTTGCCTAGGGTATCTGCAACGTGATGTTTCAACATTCACTGTTTTGCATACATCCTGCTCTGTTACCTTATTTTTATCATTGGAAAATAGAACTTCTTATTAAAAGTTTTCACACCAGGAATTTTTTCATTGCACTTGAGATGAACAAACACCTCAGGAGAAATAGTATCAGCAGGAAAGGTCACAGTGGTTGCTCTGTAAAAACATTTTAAGAAGGTCTTAAAAACAATATTGGGATAGGTCTGACAAAGTTTTCAAAAATCATATAACTGGGAAATTGTCAGTCCACTTCAAGTAAATGATCTTACATTTATACTGCCAGCTGCAGTAACACTCAGTTATTAGTCTCCTTTGAATTTTAAAGCCTGCATTTTATAGTGCTAAAGCATGGCACTGGGAAGGGAAGGGGACAGCAAGGAGCTGTCTGTGGATGCAGCCTTTCCTGCTGACCTCAGCAGGTGTGGCCACGGGCCTTGGCACAGGGGCTGGTGTGGTGGCCAGTCCAGTCCCAGCAGTGGCCAGTCCCAGCAGTGGCCAGTCCTGCCTGTGGCCAGTCCCGCCTGTGGCCAGTCCTGCCTGTGTCCAGTCCCACCAGTGGCCAGTCCCAGCAGTGGCCAGTCCCGCCTGCGGCCAGTCCCGCCTGTGGCCAGTCCTGCCTGTGTCCAGTCCCACCAGTGGCCAGTCCCACCAGTGGCCAGTCCTGCTTGTGTCCAGTCCTGCTTGTGTCCAGTCCCACCTGTGGCCAGTCCTGCCTGTGGCCAGTCCCAGCAGTGGCCAGTCCCAGCAGTGGCCAGTCCCGCCTGTGGCCAGTCCCACAGGATGTGCTGCTGTGCCCCAGCCCTGCCCAGGCACAGGCTGACAGCAGCCCCAGGCTGACAGCAGCCCCAGGCTGGGGCCAGGCAGGTGGTCGTTCTGCTCTCTCAGCCCTGCTGAGGCCACACCTGCAGTGCTGTGTCCAGCTCTGGGCTCCTCAGTGCCAGGAACAAGGAGCTCCCAGAGCACTTCCAGCAGGTTTGATTAAGGGACAGAAGTATCTCTCTTATTGAGGAATGGCTGAGGGAGTTGTGCTGCTCAGCCTTGAGGAGAAATGACTGAGAGGAGAGCTTATCAGTGTCTGAAAGGAGGATGCTAACAAGACAGATCCGGGTTCTTCTTGGGGGTGCTGAGGAGTGACAAGAGGTGATGGACAGAAACTGGTGCACAAGAAGTTCCACCTGAACATGAGAAAAAACTTCTCTCCTGGAGGAGAACACTGGAACAGAGACCAGGGAGTTATGGGGTCTCCTTCACTGAGATATTCCGGAGCCATCTGGACACGGTCCTGTGCCGTGTGCTCTAGGATGGCACTGGCTGGGCAGGGTCACCCTGTCACACTGCCACCCTTGCAGCCTTGCTGTGCTGCTGTCATCCCAGGCAGTGTGCAGCACACGGGGGCTGTGCCAGTGGGAGCAGCTGGGCTCCCTCCCCAGGAAAGCCCTGTGCCAGGCACTGTCCCCTTGTCAGTGCTCCTCTCTGGGAGATGCCACCTCCTCATTCTGTACTGCAGTCACAGATCCCATGTCCTTATCTTGACATTAAAGAAATAGATTTAATTGTCAGTTCTCTTAAACAAGCGTTTAATTCCATTCTGTGGGGACTAAAGACAGTCTTAAATAATTGAGCGGCCAAGAGATTGGTTATTTCTGTTTTCATTGCCCATATTGATTTAAGTGCAGTTAATCCTTTCAAATACCCATGTCACACTGGGCCTGATGGCTCTCTTTAGGGCAATATTGTTCCTCTGGCTAGATTATTTGACATCAAGCATTGTAATGTCACAATAAATCCTTCATGTAGGCTGTTCTTTTCAGAGAAGTAGCAGATGGGGACTTCGGCTCTTACATTAAGCTCTTGGTTTTACTAGTCAGAAGTTGGGCTTGTGAATAATTTTCATTAAATTTTCTTTTGTGCCTCATAAAAACTACCTCGTCAGCAGTGATGTTAAATAATCAGAAGACCAATTAAACAGGCATATTGACATAAAAAACCCCCAAGGTGTTCCCCTCACTGCAAACTAAATATAGATGTGTGTAAAATAATCTGATTTGGGGTATTACCCAATACAGAACTTGTGGAATGGAGTTTACAAACAGAAGTGGGGATGGCAGAAGCCAAGATCCAACAGACATGTTTTACAAATCATTGCAGTATTTCTTACCTCTGGTGAAGTCCTAAATTTGTCCGTCTACCTTGAGCTCCATCCAATTAGTTGAATGATTCTCCACTTGCTATTCATCAATGGATGCAAGTGAACACAATAACTATCTGTTCTCTGAAACTTCCCCTGGTTGATGCACCCACCCTTGCTTCCTCCTTTACTGTGCTTTTCATCACTGCCTGTAGAATAACTCTGGAATTGGTTGGCAGTGGGAAAGCAGAGTAGAGGATGAATTTCCCTTGAAGCAGAAGGTCTTGTGCTTTTGCCTGGGCTATTAATGTACACAGCTGCTCCATGAAAGCCTTTTTAACTTTCTTCTTCTCTGGCCTTCCTCCCCTTTGGTAATAATTGCATTGTCTGCTTTTACGGGGTGTTTAGGTTGTTTTTTTGTTTAGATGTATTGTGAGAATGCTTAATGGCCAACTGGTAAAGAACCTGCATGGGGATTCTTTGTCTCCTGAGAAAGTAATTACATGTACAATGTTATGCTGCCCAGTTCATGGAGGGATGCACAGGATCATGGCTCATGGCATATTTACTGTGCATGGTCCCCATCTCTCTGTCTGGTGAGTACTAGGGGATCAATTTTATCAAGTTCAAGATAAAGTTTTTATTTGAGTTCTTGTTACACAGCCAAGAGGTCTGAAGTCCTGGCCAATTCAGCAGACCTGGCACTCTCCTTTGCTAATTTCAGCCATATCTCAGCATTGCTTTGGCAGCAGCAGTAACAGGACTTGGGCTCATGGTCTTCAAGTTGTACTGTGGGGACTGAGTCCCTTTAATGTCAAGGATCTTCATGCTATCTGCACCAGCAACCTTTACATTAACCAAGGAAAATATATTATTCAGTTATTAATAAGAAATTCTTCTTTTATTACTGCTTTCTTACTAACCAGATTACAATTGAAATTCCTGAATTTTATACTTTTTTATACATCTGGATGAAGCATCTGGATCCACATCACTGGGTAACCTTTAGTGACAGAAAATATTTTGGATTGGCAGCTAAAAGGACACAGAGTTCATCAGCTGTTTCAGCTCTGCTCACTTTATCCCTTTGACAGCACCTCCCCTTACTTAGCTTTCCCTTTGCTGTTGTCGCACAGGTTGCTGGTGCACTCTGCAAGGTGCTCTTGCACTGCCAACCTTCCGAATAAAATGATCTCCTTCTGCAGCAGGAGCAGTCTTCACTGCGTGGGAATTAAATGATGCTAAAATCTGTTCCGTGTGGACTCCCTGTCAGTCAGGGCTGCCCTTGATGTTGTCCAAGAACAAGAGCGCACCAGAATCCCAGGCAGACAAGGCAGTTCTGCCAGCCCAGAGGTGTGTGTTTTAGGCTCTGGTTTTCTGGAGAAGGATACAGATACTCATTGTGCTCGTGGGTTGTACCAAAGCAGTTTCACTTCATTCAGATTGTGTAAAGAACTTATGGCTGTTACTTGTTCTGTTTGGGGTATTTACAGCATAGCAGCATACATTTTTTTTTTACTATTGATTGCCATTCTTGTGTTCTCTTGCCACAAACCTGCCCTAAACTCATTCTGGGTGGCCTCGACTGCTCTGGGATCAGCAGCAAGGCACAGATAAATGTATGGGTCACTTCTGCTGGGCATTTGGTCACTATTTTTCAGTTAACTTTAAGTACATGCTGCTGTCAAATCCTATCCTGATTAAGAGTTTACATATTTGATGCATTTTTAAATGACATTTTAAAGAAGTTTTCTTAAGATCATGATGGAGACAGTCTGTCAAGAATGCAGCTCACAGCAGCGTGAGAGCATTCCATCGGCATTACCGGCTCAGTAGCCACACACCCAACGTGGCTCTGCCTCGTTATGCCCAGAGGTGTAAGAATAGCTGTGAACAGCTAATAAGAATCAATGCTATTGGAGACATCTGGTTCAGTTTTCATTTTTCAGTGTTATTAGTGCTTATTGGTACAAGGCTCAGGAATGCAGCCAATCCCTTTGAAGTAGAGTGCATTGTAAGGCTGGAGGCATTGTGAGCCTTGTTGATGACCCTGTGTGTAACCTTTCATTTAAACATCTGTAATGCACGGAATGAGAAAGGTCTCCCTAAAAAGCAGACTGGTATACTGGAAATCTTGTTGCTTACATTTTAGTATTCATTTTGAACTTGTAATCTCCAACCAAGAAACAAATTCTTTAATCTTTCAAAATTCTTTAATTAAAAAAAAAAAATCTTTTACTCTGGTCATGTGAAGACATCACTGTTCTTTCAGTTATTAAGACAGTAAAGATCCTTAGTCTGTGCACAGTACAAGCAACCAGGGAAGATAACAGCTCTTTGACCTCAACTAGAAAATAACAGAGACCAAGTGAGCTGAAGTCAGCTGCCACCTGTGTCTTGCTCCCCTCAAAATCTCACCAACATGCATCTACAGCAGCCTGGAACAGGAGCACAATTTCACTTGTGAATGAATTGATCTGCATAAACCCTGAGTGAGGTTTGGAATGAGGTTTTCAGAGGCATTTTGCAGAGCACAGGGAGGTCAGTGCAGCCTTAGGAAGCTCCTGTCACAGGTCAGGCTCAGGGGAGCAGCCTGGTGAGCTCGGAGGGCTCCGTGTGTGCCATGCTCTCTGGAGGCTGGTTTGAGTAGGGACTGTCCCAAATGCAACAGTGAGAACGCTGGGACAGATCATTTGTGTGACAGCCATCACTGCTCTGAACACAGTGCTAGTGCACTTTGATCTGTACACAAGAAAACTTTTTGAGCTCCCTCCGACAGTCTGATTAAATCAGTTCCCTCCCTCCACCTGCGAAAGGCACTTTTATCAAGACAAAGAGAGGCTCCCCCAGCTGCTGATACTAAATGCTGGATGGTAGCTGGCTGCTGCTCATTCATGGGGGACAGCACAAAGTTTTGCTAATCCTCTGCACAGATGTGTCAAATCTATCATTGTGTTTATCTGACCATGGATGATGCAAGTCCTCCCTCCCATCGCCTTGAGGGGAAGCAAGTGACAGTGTCTGCCCTCTTTTTCTGGCTGGTGTGTTGGGGTGAAGCTGATGCTCAGACAGCAAGATGTAACCCCAGTACTTGGCGTGTGTTAGTAAAAGACACGTGGTGCTCTCTGCCTTCAGCATGGACAAGTAAATGCAGATGAAGAGAAGTGGAACCAAGCATACAGCATGAGACAAAGCAGCACAGTGGGTGGGTGGTGGCAGTGGAACCCCCGTCAGCATTCCCTGCTTCTTGTTAGCAGTGGGGAGTGTCAGCTTGGATTTTTCAACTGTTAGAGTGAAGATTGAATTCATTAACTTGTGGGTTTTTTATAGAGTGATTAATACAATTACTTACTTGTACTTAAATGGAAATAGTCACAAATATTAGCAAGAATCAAAGTATAATAAAAATAGGCCAATAGTGAGATGAAAAACGTGGCAGAAGTTGGTTGGTTAAAAGGTAAGATGTTATAGCAGACTTATAAATTGGAGAGGAATTAGGATCATAAGAGTAGGAATGATAGAAGGAATGAATAATGGCAAAGCTTGGCCTGGCAGTGAGATTTGCAGGGCTGTGAGAAAGTCTCATAAGCAAAGTGTCAAGTGTATCATCAAGGACATTTAAATCTACTAGAACAAGGTAGAGCAGAAAATATTTTCTGGATAAAATACCTTAGTCCTTTGGGATGAGATACAGGATGTAAAAGTGCCAGCAAGTTCTGTCTGTTTGGAGTGGCCACCAACATTGCTGTTGGGACATAGCTTGGCATCGTGTGTGAAGAGGACAAAAAGTGTGGTAGTGATCATCGTGAATGGTGTGGACAAAGTAGGATGTAGATTTAGTTGCAGGTGTACACCAGCACAGAAAGTATATATTTTCTGCAGCAAAAATATGCATTTGGTTAAAAGTTGTCCCTTTCAATTCCTATTTACAGGAACTCTTGAGTAGCAACATAAGCAACAAATCAAGTAAAGCTACCAAGAGGGTTTTTTTTTCACGTGGAAAGACTGATGAATGATTTTTTTAGAGTCTAGTCACTTCAGAATTGTTGTTTCCCAGTACAGATAGCAAGGATGTGTTTTAAACCAGGAACACTCTTTCACTGTTAATCCATGTAAGAACAAATTAATATATTCTTCACCTTATGACAAAGAAACAAGGTGGCACATTGGGGCAGTGTGTGAAAATGTAGAACAAAGAAAACTAGCCCACCATGACAGTGGAAATAAGAAAACTGCACATTCCTCTGCCTGGGGCTTCTTCGCACCTCGGTATCCTTAATTATGTTCCAGGGTATTTTGGCATTCCTTCTATTTGCATTTAGATCTTTCATCAGGAAGTTAATGTTCTCAGAGCAAGTAAGATCTCAAACCCCATAAATCCTAATGTTTAATACGTTAACGATATAGAGATAAGTATTTAATTTTGCTTTATGCATGACAGAGAAGCCAATGACAAATAGCACTGAGTAATATTTATGAGTTCCATGCCTGAAGGAATAATAAGCACCTTAAATTATTGTAAATTCCAACAAGGCACATACATTGAAGGCTTTATAAAACTTTATACTTTGTGTATGTTAACTACCACATTGTTCTCCTTACCATAGTTCAGCTTCTGGTGTTTCCAGCTGCTGTGATTACAAAGCAGCATCTTCCCAAGCTGAAATAATCTGTGGGAATGTGTTCTTCTTGATATTGTTCTGGCCTCCAGGTTCCAGCTATGTCCTGGAAAGTGCCATGAAAAGGGCAATAACAAAATTTATTGCAGCACTAACCAAGTAGTATATGGTTACTAAATGTCTATCATTGCCAGAAACAAAATAGGGTTAATCTTTCATTCTTCTCTTTTATTATTTGAATATTAACTTTACATGTCAGCTTTGCTGACCAGCATTTCCTGAAAGGAAAGGAACCTCACACCCCCAGGTGTACAGCAGCAATTTCTACATGAATCTTACACCAGATCAGCAATGAAGAATGAAGACCTATGGGAACAGAACATGGACTTAGCAAAGGAAATCTATAGGAAGCCACTTCATTTCTTGGATTTTCAAGTGCACCTTATAACTGGACTCAGAAGAAATCACAAGTGTACATGGAGGCATCAATTCCTCTGGCTGAATTTGGGTCTGGTAACGGTGGCAAAATGAAGATGCTTTGGTAGATAAGGAAATATTTACAGATATTTGTGAGAGAAGATGTCAGCCTGGTGTAAAACTGTACCGTTGCCAATTCAACACTAACTATGTGCTGCAA
The DNA here is from genome assembly GCA_013186435.1 of Turdus rufiventris. Lineage (NCBI taxonomy): Eukaryota > Metazoa > Chordata > Aves > Passeriformes > Turdidae > Turdus > Turdus rufiventris. The sequence goes on from PYHW01010578.1 coordinate 221,907, forward strand.
GGCTTAGGAGCTGGTGGGCAGAGCCCCACAGCAGCTCGGGGCCAGAGGAGTGCTGAGAAGGAGCCAGAGCAGAGGCTCAGTGAAGCTGACCGTGATCAGACGTGTAACTCATCAGGGCTGGGCCACTGGGGAGCTTGCAAGGGGCCGAGGCTGCTCAGATTCCCTGCCCTTGGGCAGAGGCACTGAAACATTTCCTTCTCCTTTGAACAGCCATGGGTGGAAGCCCGTGGGCTGCGCTGGTCAAGGTTGAGCACCTCAGAGAATGCCAAGGCTCCTGTTGTTTTTGAGGCTGAGCATGGGGGCTCCCTGGCAGGGTGTGGGAACCTAGGGCTTGATATCAGGGCAATAAATCCACTTTTGGGGCCCTTGTTTTCTTGTGGAAGATCTGCTTCATGGTTTGAACAGTTTTTGCTAGCATTCATTTAGGAAAAATGAATAACAAAACGTAAACCATTTGGTTTGCTATAAGTGTTGTAACAAGATTTTTGAAAACATATTTCAGAACTTTGCTTCATAAGGATATGGGGCACTCTTGGCTTTCTGCACTGTTTTACCAGAAGGCTCTGAGGACCCTCCCGCCTCTGCTAGAATGGCTGAATGTGGAGGAGGGTTTTTAAGTGCTTGGAGGAGGGGCAGGCAGGTGACCAAGCAAAGCTTAAATCCTCCGAGTGCTTCTCTACTCTTCAAACTAGGGAAGGCATTTCTCTGCAAGGAGAATTTTCCTTCACTCCCAAACAAGTATTGCAAGAGATTATTTAAAACACTGCTGTCGGTGCCTTCGAGCACTGAGCCTGATTAAGTTCCTCTCATGTCTTGGAGGACTGCACATGCTTGCTTTCAGGAGGATGGCAAAGCACCAGCAGTGCCAGGAGATCCATGTCAATGTGTGAGGTACCTCTGCGGTAAAAATGGCAGCCAGAAATTGGTAGCTGATGCTTATAATTTAGACCCAAGAAGCTAAGATTGACATTTGCTGGCAGCAGGTTTGTCGTGGTTAAATATCTTTTTTCTTTAGCTCATGAAAAATACTCACACAAGAATTACTTGATCCACAGCAGAAGGATAGGATTAGCGTCAGGAAGAGGTGTCTGGTGGCAGCCTCAACATCCAGGCTTCCCTCCCTGAATGGGATTCATTCTTCCCCAACTGAGCTGGTGGGAAGTTCTTGCTCCTGCAGGAAAGTGCACAGAGGGCTGCTGCAGTGTTGTTTTTTGCTCTCATGTTATGCCCTTTTGCAGGGGTCAAGAGTTCTTCCATAACACTCGCTCCAGGCTAGAGGTCTCAGCATAAGGAGCTCCTTGGCATGCTCTCTCAGAAAGCATTTTGTACACGGGGTGATGGAGCCCCCATGAAATGCTTGTCAGCCCAGCACTGTTTGTTTATTCCAGGTTCACTGGAAGGAGACCTGGCTTCGCTCTTCAGCCTGGCTGCATGTTTCACACACGCTCTGTAGCCCAGCCTATCTCAGTAAGATCTGTGCCACAGCCAGGCAGCTCCTCTGGGCTTCAGCCTGGCACAAGCACACAAAACCCAGCCACTGACAGAACCAAGGTGCAGCTCATTGTGTGAGCATGCTAGAGTGGACAACTGCTGGGAGATGTGAGTACCAGACAATGAACGAATCCTCTGCGGTTCGTGTTCATCCCTGCCAATGAGAGGAGGCTCGTCGCTCTCGCAATCAAGGACAAAAGTCTTTTCTTCAGCCCTTTATTGCCTGTCACAAAGCTGGTTGGTGCAGCTGGGATCAGGCCCACAGCTGATCCTTCTCTCCCCGCCCTGGGCCATTCCTCCCAGCTCAGCTGGGGTCACCCGGACAATGGGGAAACTGCGTCTGCTGTGCCACAGGATCTTGGCTCTATAGCCTGGACAGCCCAGGATATGTGTATTCTCCCCCTTGGTGTTCGGGGGCTCGATACCTCTTTGTTTGCATTGCTTTATTGTTAGCGTAAAATGGGAGAAGGGAAAATGCCCCTGCCTAGAAATGCAGACGCATTGTGACATAAACGGCACATTGGAGCTGTGAGCCCCATCCCAGCTCAGCACTGGAGTGGTTTAGCAGGAGGCTGTCACAGTAGCTGGGTTCTGCAGGCAGGGTCCTCTCCACAAAGCAAAGCCTGTTCCCTGTTCGGGTGCCAGGCTGCCTACTGTAAGGTGTCAGGGTAATTTGCAGTTCCTCTGGCAGATCGCTCTCCATGCAGGAGTGAACAGGCAGGTCTGACTAACCTGCAAGCAGATGAGCCATCAGAAAACAGTGATCAGAAAGTAGTGCTGCTCTCTGTTTTCCTGTGTTGGAACTTTGCTTCACTGATGTGTTTGATGTAGGTGCCCTAAAAGCATAGAATAATTTTTTCCACTCTCTGTGTTTTTGTGGTTACCTTTCTCCCAGCTTGGGAGCCAGAAAGCAGATCCCAGCATGTCCATTTGCTACTACCCACTTGTGCCTCAGCAAGACACAGCACAACCTGTGCAACCTATGCTTGTCTCATTAGGACCTAACCTGGTTACCTGCTTCCCAGCATTTACCTGGTGAGCCTTACAGAAAATCACTGCCTTGTGTCCTCATTTCCATAAAGCTACTGCTACCAAGAGCGTCACAGCAGCTGGGTGCTTTTCCCACAGTTTATCATAGGTGGTGACTAAACTGCATTTATTCTGCATATCCATCTAAGCAACTGCCTGTGTTCACACCTTCACTAAGCACCAAAGCAACAATGCCCAGTGGTATGGGTTAAATAAAAGCATGCCCTTGCCAGATCACCACCAAGGAGCTGGGAAAAGGTCAAAACCGCAATGGTGTCCTTCCCCTTCTCCCTGCTGTTATGACTGTTTTACATCTTCAATGCAAAGAGCAGCAGAGGCTGATAAGCATCCTGAAAGAGATGATTTAACTTGTATTTACCTATGCATATAAACCAGGCTTGAGACAACACAGGCATCGAACATTAAAGAAATGAACGGCTCTTAGTTCATCTACTATTACGGAATAATGTATCCCCTGATTTTTAAGGTGTCATTGGATTATTGATAGTTATTGTGTTCTATCTGCATATCAGTGCTTGTACTCCCTCTGCAAAAGACACTCACCTGGGAGCCTGTGGAAATCAAATACATATTCAGGACTCCAAACAATTCCTGCCTGATGTATTCAAACACAGCAGCAGAATTTCATCACCTACCTCACCACCAAATTCTTTTCAGATCTTATCTTTTCCAGTCATAAGCTAAAAAAGATGCATGATACAATATCCTAGCAGTGCTGCAGGGGATGTGACTCCACCAGTAATTTGTGAGATAGATGTTGGGAGTGCCCCTAACTAAAATTGTTTGAGGATAAAATTACTGAGCACAGTGCTGAAATGGTGCATCACCCACTGGCCTGGTCCAGGATTTCCAGGGGGCTTCTAGGAACTACATGCCAAAGTGCTACTGAGTTTCAATGGGAATTTTGGTTCTAATTCAGTTGCCTGAAACCAAACCAATCCTTCCCATAACGTTTCTTTCAGGTTTTGGACGGTGATTACATTCATAACACAACATTAGCTTTGATGTGGTAGAGCTTTGATAGCCACAATCAACATGAAATCAAAATAAAAGAAAAATTTGGAGATTTGTATCAGTTTACTATGGCAGTTATTCATAAAAATTTCTGATAGAATTGGTGCATATGTGATATTTATGTACAGTCTGAGAAGCACAAGCCAGGGGACCAAGTTCTGATGCAGAATTGAGGTGTTGTTAATGACAAAAAAAACGTAAACACTCACATAGTAGAAATTACGAAACCTGTGAACCCCTGTTCCAGACCAGACAGGGGTCTAGGAGTTCCCATGTCCTTCACTTGCCACCACAGATGATATCATGTGTGTTTTTAACAAAGAGACAAGAAACATCAGTTGGTTTCTGACAGAGCATCACCAGCATGGGCTGTGAATTCGGACTTGTTGAGTTCTGGCTGTGGTTCCTTAGGGAAGGACAGGATCCCTGGTACAGGTTTCCATCCCCAGAGCGGGTGTGCAGGGACAAAGTGCTGGAGAGACCCTGTGCCCTGAGGAACACAGTCTTGTCCTCCATCAGCACCCATGGAACTGGCCACAGGGACACTGAAGGCATTTTGCATAACTGGAGGGCAAGGTTTACCCCTTGTTGGCCACAGTGTTTGTACAAGAAAGACCTGCATGACTGATTGGAAGAAAAGAATAATTGTACCCTACATATTGGAGAAATTGTTTAGGAACAGTTAATCCTTGTGAAAATCCTGCTCTGAAATGCTGCCAAGAGCAGGGGCTGAGTTGGTGTTTGCCATGTCAAAGGCAGTCTGTGAGGAGCACCTTCTCACCATGCAGCATGTGACTGGCGGATAGAGTGGGACATTTTTCTCCCAGCAGGACACATATTCTGTCATTAATGCTGCCTTTAATGCAATTATTAGTGCAGGAGTGGCGGCTTTTCCTCGCCCACAGGCATTTCCTGGTATTGGCTGTGTGGCAGTGGTGCTTCCAGGTGGAGCACATGGGGCACCTTGTCTGAGCATGCCTTACCTGGAGAGCCTCTTCACACCTCGTGGACGTACGTGTACGCTGAGCTATTTTATCTCACTCGTTTTTGTTGATTGCAGCTTGTATCCTCGACTCACACTCCTCTGCACTCTCTGGCATTCCAAATGCCAGGCTTTCCCCAGCCTGCTGCTGTCACCAGGATGAATCTGTGAAATCTGCCCACCTCAAGGATGATGCTCATCATTTAACATGATCTTGTGCTTCCCTTCATTTTGCATGCCTTTAGCAGCTATAACAAGTCTGAAAAGTAAATGATGAGAAGCCTGAAGTATGCAAGGAATGACTATTTGATTCTCCTGCAACACTGGGAAAGAAAAGCCACAAACACCTTTGAATTTTCACATATATAAGATCTTTTTCATGCCACGCCCATGCTGGGCTCAGAAACATAAAACATGCCACCTTACATTTATAGGAAAATCAGAACAGGTACCTGGAACATAATGAAGTTTTGCAGGAGCACTTTTGAGGAAAAATAGGTCTTATTCAGATATTCTTAATTTTAATTAAGGAATAGAAAATAAAATAATATTTGCATAGAAATGTCATGTCAGGCAAACTTTGTATTTACTTTTCAGTTGTATTGAAATAGCAATGTTATCATTGCATTTTCATTTATGAAAGCTTTAATCAGTCATATGTGCATTTGGTTCAGTAATTTCAGACTTTTTTTCCCAGTGCTCAGAAAGTTAGCTTTCCATTCCAGTCTGCTAGATTTTTCACTACAATAAAAAACTCCTTTTTTCACCAGTGTTATCAAGTTTGACAAAGCAAAATAATGATGATTAATAAAATACTACCTTTGCTTTGACTAAACCTGTTTGGTTTTATTGCCTTATTCTGCAGAGGTTTGTTTTTCTTCTTGTGGTGCAATTGTTGCTTTTGGTGCAGAAACACAAATACTCGGGGCTTGCAGATGCCAGCTGCAGCTCTCAGGGGCTCGCTGTGCGCTCTGAGGCATCGCTGTGTTGGCAGCGAGAGCAGGAGCAGCTCTGCCTGCCCTGCACCCTGGCACGGCTCCTTTGGGAGTGGGTGAGCAGGAAAAATGGGAAAAGCAGCACTGGGGCACAGCAAGGAGCAGCAAGGCTGGCTGGGTTTGTCATGGGGTGAGACAGCTGAGCTGTGGAGTCCTGGTCATCCAGAGGGGGCTGTGGGGTCCTGGCTGTCCAGGGACCCCTTCGAAACAGCTGAATGCTGCTACATGCTTTGGGAAGATCAGAAAAGAAAGGTAGAGAGATCTTCATTAGAAACTGAAAATTACTGGATGCAGTAATAGATCTGGTGTGGAAGTTTGAATAACAGTTTGAACATGTGAATTAAGGATCAGAAATTTACTGTGATGCCCTCAGGGGCATGTCTTTGCAGTAGCTCTGTGTGGAGATAAGCAAGGTACCATGAGAATCAATTCCTGCTTTTTGTAGCTACGGTAATTTGGGCTAATTAGGGCAGGCTGAGCACCACCCTGGTGCTGAACAGAGAGCTGTATATAAATTCAAAATAACTAAGCTGTCAACTTCAGTGAGTTCCTCATCCAAAAGACCTCACTTGCAATCACCTGTGGAAAAAAGCTACTTGCACAGACAAGCCATCCTGAGAGCATCCCAAGCCACGAAACAAACGTTTGAGTTCTGAAGATGCAATGCTTGGAGCTCCCTGCCAAGGTTCCCTGGAGTTGTGTGCAGGGTGCCAGGCTGCCCAGCCCTTGGGGATCTCAGCGCTTTGCAGCTCGGGTGCCTGACCTGCCCCAGAAGGGCACAGACAAACCGAGCGCACTCCATCTGCTCTGACCCTGGCCAGGCTTCCAGCAGCACCCACAGGATGAAAGGCTGAACCTGCTGGTGGTTCCACCTTCCCCAGCCCAGCCTCAGCAGTGCCCGCGGCTCCTGAATCATCGCAGCACCAGCACCGACTGCTTGCCTTGCAGAGAACCAGCTCCTAATGCCTGTCTCTGCTCCAGCTCCAGCTTGGTGAAATGATGAAACCCTGCACAGTATCAGTCTGACACGGCTGCTTTCTCCTGAGAGGATTCGTTCGCTGCATTGACACAGCTGCCAGGTATGTGGAAGGGGAAGGGCCAGGCTGTGCTCACATGCTCCAAAAGCAGTTAGGAAACCTGAAAACACAGCACAATCTGATGTAAACAAACAAGTTCTGCATATTCTCCTTTCCCAAATATTCAGAAGTCTTAAAAGAATTGGGTGTGTAATTGAAAGTAGCCGAAGGCAGCTCTGTGCTGTGCTACCAGCACTTACGCAGCCGATCACCCCAAGTTTCACTTGGCAGCTTGACAGGGTTACGCGTTTTCACATGGCTGCACAGTTCTCTGACGAAGCGCTGCAGCCTGAGCAGAGCTGAAAAACACATTGCCTTCTTCATGGACTCTGATTTCAACAGGCTGGAAGAGACATTTTCCTTTCTTTGCTCCAGCCTTGCCCCCGAGTCACTCACCTGAGGAAGCAGCCTTCCAGCACCAGGAACCTGTGTGCTTTGAGCTCTTGAATCTCCATTGCATTTTCACAAGAGATCGTGTCCCTGTGTTCTGCCCCATGTCCTCACCGAGCTCCTGATGTCAAGGGATCCTGCTGTCAGGAAAAGATCTGAACCCGCTGCGTTTTGGATTTTGGAAGACCATTGATCAGAAAATTTGATGCTTGCAAGGGATGCAATTGTTCTGGGAAATCAGAAGCGTTTGGCGCTGCAAACCCAAGCGCTCCAGAGGAAGGAGCTGCAGGGAGCAGGGCTGGCTGCAGAACACCACGTTGGCTTCCCTGCACACCATGGCCCGCAGATTTTTCTCTTATGGGCCAGAGAGGAAAATCACTCCAGTAAAGAAAGAAAGAAAATTCAGTATGTTACAAGTTGATGAACAAATCATGAGGTAGGGGGCCAGATGAGCCTCTGAACCGTTCTGCACTGAGGAAACAGAGAAACTTCTCCTTTCTAACGTGGCGGCTTAATAGCGTTCTTAAATATATTGGATTTCCCATCTTTTGAGAAAAAGTCCCACTTTTGGTTACTTTCTTCCATGCTAAATATAACTTCTTTTTAACTGAAATATGACAAGATAAACAGAAAACTCCATGACAAGCAGACACAACATGATATTAAAATCTGACATGTTTTTCTAGTATCATTGTTTTCATTCATGTATATGTTATTTCCTTCCTACTTGCATAATTTAAAAATATGTGAAAGCACTAGAGTGCTCCTGGGAGCTCCATCCTAGGGAAAAAATTTGAGGTGCTGAGCTGAGCCAGCAAGAGCAATTCATCTGACTAAATCAATCAGGAGCCATCATTAAAAAAAAAAAAAAAAAGTAAAAAATAAAAAGTAACAGTCTCTTCACGTAGTTGATTTCTGTTCATTTGGGGGATAAAAGATGCTTTTTTCACTCATCACTCTTGTGAGGGACATGAAAGTCCACTTACAGTACAAATCACATTGTTTACCAAAACCACAACCAAGTGCATTTCTGGTTCCTTCTGCAGCAAGCTTTGATGTCAAGTGGCATTCCCAGCATGGAGACAAATTTATTTATTCATTAACTTAATATATTCAATAAGCCAACCAGCACACAGACTTATTCTTTACAAGTAATTAGAATGTATTACAAGCATACAAATGTGCCTAAGATTGAGAACTTGGGTTATAATCTAATGAAAATATTGTCACTGAATTAATTTCCTATGTGGTGCCAGACTCACAGAATAAAAAGTATATTGAAAGTCTTCAGAGACCTACTGTCAACAGCCCAGGACTACCTCTATTTTAAGCAGGAGAAGATTAGATTTCAAAAGCCTGTTCTTTTTCATGCATGTTCTAGTTGTCTTAGAGGAATCCACTGCACTTAAAAGGACTCATGAAAGTTTCAGAAATTAAGAAAGTGGCTTTTTTTTTCTCCTACAAATATGGTTAATATCAGTACTTTATTATTAATAACTTATCTATTAATTAAAATCTATTTATTTATTAGTTTTTTATGGTGCTATTGATTTATTGTTATCCATTAGTCATTAAAAATGCATTAGTCTCACAGAAATGCAGTTCAGCTGTCAGCTTACCGGGCTCAAGGCGGCTGTTCCTCGCTGTGACGAGCTGCAGTCCTGGGAGCTGCGAGTTGCATCAGTTCAAGATTGAGCTGGGGCTGACTCTTGCTGCCAGAGCTCTGGTCTTTGCCAGCACTGCAGCAGCACACAGACCCCCTCTGACACCCAGTCCTTGTCAAAACCATGCATTTCACACTTGCCCAAGATTGTAATTTACCAGTGTTCTGCAAACGGACTGTTGGTGCAGCAGTGAGCAGAGAGATATTTTTAAGAGCAGGACGTGATGTCAATAACACAAACAGACACAGGCTTGGCTGGTGCTCAGGAGCAGCTGCTCGAAGTCAGGCAGAGGAGCCACAACTGGGACAGCTGAGTGGATGTGATCTGCTGGCACAGAAACCAGGCAGGCACAGCCACGCCTGGGCGCAGAGCTCCAGCCACATCCCTGGAGCATCCAGGGGCTGCCAGCCCACAGCAACGTGCCTTCCAACACCCTCGTGTTTCTTGCTGCCTGCTGCACAGCCCGGGGGCTTCTCCCTCTTTATAGAAGTGAAAAAAAGAATTTAAGTTATCCAGGGCTATGTGATTAATTGTTTTTAGTCAGATATATTTTGCCTGCTTCAGTACGCAGCAGGCTTCCATTGCTGTGTCCTGTGAGAGATGCTTGCCACTGGGAGTATAATTGCTTGTTTTCTCCTCTCAGTCCTAAAACAAAAGGTTTCTGCATGGTGCTGAAGTGTAAAGAAAGATCAAGGGAATGCTCGGGGTTCCCTGAGAGCACTTCAGTGCAAGGCTTATCAGCGGCTCCTTATCAGCACAGATCTGACAAACACAGGTGTGATGGGATGGCCCAGCTGGGACGGATCTCTGGAAATCTGATCGGGAGTGACTCATTGTGCACTGCTGGACACCAGTTTACCGTTACCACTAGAACAAAGGAACAAATAAAGCCTACCTGAGAGGGGCTGGTGGGAAGACCTTGGCTGTGTGTGTGCAGCTCCCATCCACTGCTCCCACGGGGAGACAGAGTAATTACAGAAAGGTGCTCAGAAGGAGAAGACATTTCATATCCCATGTTCCTCATTTGAATAATACAGATGGCTCCCTGTGAAACATCTTCCAAAACACCTAAAAAGCTGACCCACATCCTTGCTGCAGTGGCAGAGCCGGAGCGGCAGCCTGTGCTTTCCCCTGCTCTGGGGAAAGGTCCCTGTCCCCACAGCTGGCTCGGAGAAGTTCATGGCTGGAAGGGTCAGCGTCTGGCTGCAGCCAGGGTCACAAAGCAGAGAGGTGCTGTCCCCAGGCTCAGCCCCAAATGCCATGAGCAGAGGTGGCCGTCAATGCATGCCCAGTTCTGCTGCTCTGTGCTCCCGGGGCCCCAACACCCAAGGGGAGCAGGCAGCACGCCAAACATTGTCTTGAACACTGAACTGAAGCAGCAAGAGGGAGAAAAACTGGGGAAGAGTTGTGTTGAGCTCCAAATGAGGTTGATTGTTTATTCCAGAAATAGCATTTCAGGTAGAAAGCTGAAAGGAACCCTTCAGTGCCCTACCCTTTTCTATAGTAATTTGAATGGAAAAATTACTCTACTCTGACAAAACCAGTTGAATTCTACCTAAGCCTGTTTAAAAGTAAAATATCACAGCATGTGGGAAGATTTGTTTGGAAGGGGAGAGACGCAGAAACACATGACAATGACAAAAGTCTGTGTCACCGATGGATGAAATGAGGAGATTGAGCCAGGCTCTTGTGCTTTATGTACAGCTCCAGCCTGTCCCTCCTGTCAGCTGCTAAAGGCTTGCATCAAAAACATTGCTTTTATCTGCCTGTCTTACAGAATCCTTCTTGCTTTGGACGTCATCTGACTATGCCAGAGTCTGATCAAACCCTCATTACCTGCTGCTTCCAGGAACTGGCTCTGCCCTGTCTGCCAGCCAGCCAGCAGGCACAAGGGATGGCAAGAAGATTTTGGAGCGAGCAGATGTTGTGTTAGATCCCTGCAGAGTTCCCTGTGGATGCACTATCCCACAGGTATACAAAAATATCTCTTCACTTCCACATTTTGGCTGAAGATGAGAGAATGTGGTGCCCTCCTGCTAACTAAAGGTCAAGGTATGGTTAGTGTAAATCCAGATGGCAGAGCAGACTCTGTCATCATTCAGTGCAGTGAAACGTGTATTGCTCTAGCTCATGTTGTGCTTTACATCACTCTCCACTTTTATTTTCTTTGCAGTTTGGGGTGCAGCTGTGGCCATGTCCTGGGCCTTGCTCACCAGGTGACACTGCAAGAGCCACGCTGAGCTGTGACAAAGCATCCAGCCCTGGCCATGGTGAGAGCATCAGAGCCGTGCAAGGAGCTGCAGGCCAAGGACTTGTGCCAATCATTTCTGAATTTAAGGTCTTCACACATAAAACTGACTCCGTGCTATCACTTTATCCAAGCAATTCATGTTTAGTTCTCAAAGTATGAGAAAAACCAGCTGAAGACTGCAAATGGTCACTGTGGCTTTGGCAAATACTGGAGGCCAAATTCATTAGTAAGCTTTCAGAGAGAATTGTTGCGTTTTCCCATCATAAGTAAACAAAGAAATAGCATTTCTATCACCTCATTTCAGAATGTACCTGCTGGTTCTGGGGCTAATTATCATGTTCATTCTGTGATGGAAAATAGCCCTACAGCATCTTAACTGCAAAATTTGGTTTTCAGGAAAGAACGGTTTTCTGAGGACATAAAAATGTGTTTCATTCTTACTGAGTAATTGGTTTATATTTGAATATAAATAAATGAGAAGCAAGTATGCCATCTATTTCATAGCATTTGATGTACAATCATTTATACAGGACCATACTCATAATATTTCTTTTATGTTATTAAAATTACTGATAAAAAACTAGACATTCATTTGTTACACCACTTCCAAGTGCACGGGAGGATGAACAAATGTGTTTTCATTATAAGAGGTAATAATAATTAAGAGTGACAGAACCTTATCCTCAGGATCTGCCTCCCAGCAGCAGTTTGGCTGATAAAGAACCAGAAGTTAAGATAAGGCAGCAATTAAGACAAATCTTTTGAAGGGCTGTTTGAACTCCTGTGTCCAGCAGATAATCTGATTTTACAAGGTGCTCCAAGGCGGGGGAGGCTGCCTGGGAAGCAGTACCCAGGTGCAGGCCTTTAGCCCCTTGCACCGGCATTTTTACCTCTAGCCATTTCCCGCTCTCTTCTTCTTTTGTTTGCTACAGCTGTGGCACATAAATCAGTCTCCATTCTGTCTCACTGACACCAAAGAGAAACAGAACACAAACAATGCACAACACCAAGCCCCAAATGTATTCATCTTTTTTTTTTCCCTCTCTTTTTTTGTGATCCCTTTCACCTATTTTTGGGGGGAGATTCAAAAATGGCTACGGGCAACTCTAATTCTTCCTTCATGAATATTAGATGCACACAGGGCATGAATATTTGAGCAGCTAATTCTGACTTAGGTGAATCCAATTGCTAATGGCAATTCATTTTTCCTCAGTGACATTCCACCAATAACCAGTGTGAGTGGGACAGGATGATGCAGTTGGGAGCTGGAAAGCAAAAAGGAATGAAACGAGAAGCGAAAATGCTGTATTGATTTAGTCCTCAGGTGGGACTTGGGGCTGTGCCACCTCCCTTACCTGTGCTCAGCTGTTACGTGTGGATCTTTAAGAACAAAATAGGGGGAAAAAGTTTTAAACTGATTTTTATTATGTCACTGAGATACTGCCTCTCGACGTGTTGTTCCCTTTGTGGTGTCACCCCATGATGTGCAAACTGGGAGAGTTGGGGAGACTCAGTGCCAGCCCCTGTCCCTG
>PYHW01010579.1:22170-34395 GCA_013186435.1 Turdus rufiventris
CCTTTTCCTTTTTCTTGCAATACTGTCCCTTTAAACCAGGACACCAGGTCTGTGAAACGGTGATAACCTTTGGCACTTTTTCTTGTTTCCAGGTCTTGTTTTGAATTGACTTTCATGCAATTGTTCTTTGTTTTTTCCAGGAAGATTGCACCTGGTGCCCAGACCAGCTGGGGAAGCACTGGCACCGTCCGTGGACTCCGTCCAGTCCTGGAGCTACCCGGAGTGGCCACGGTATATGGAGACATCCCTTTCAAGAAGGACGAGGACCTCATGTGGGATCGGCTCCTGTCCTGGCAGCAGGTCTCCAGAGGTTGGTACCTGGTTCCACAGCACAGGTGGCAGAAGGCCTTGGGGCAGACGGCAACGGGCACACGAGAATCTCGCTCTTGCAGCTGCTGAGGAGGTTGCTGTGCCATGTGTAAGCAGAAGAGCTGGAGTGTGGTCTGCCATGCTGCTCTCCTCTAAAAATGAGAGCATGGGTCAGGAGGTTTGAGCTCTGAGCACAGCCAGCAGCGTGGCCCAGCACAGGCCGTGGTGGGACACAGGGGACAGGAGCCTGCTGTGACTGACCGTGGCTTTCTGCTTTCTCTCCCCAGGCTACCAGTACCTCATGCCCTGGAAACAGCACCACTCGGCCTGCCAGTCTGGGAGGGCTGGAGGGCAGCAGGTGTTCATTTGCTGTCAAAAATAAATCTTTTTCTTGTTGTTATCATCATCATCATTGGAGTGTTTCTTTCATCATTTTCCAAGCTTTTGGCCTCCCTTCTTCCACAGAAATCTTTCTCTGCCCTCAGACACTTCAGGCATTTGGGATGGGGGGTTAAGATACGTGAAAAATTCAACAATAGCTCCTGTTGCCAACTGCTGCAGCCCCTTCAAGAATCCTGAGCTTCCAGCAAGGTCTGTGTGTGCCTTGCAAAAGGGAGTGGCTTGCAGGGGAGGAGCTGTTGCCCCACTGCAAAAGCTGGGAGGAAATCAGAAGTGGCAAAATGCCCTTTTAGCTCAAAGGTTGCCCAGATTTTTCATGTTTTCCCTGTACTCCAAGATAGGCAGGTAGGGCTGGACTCCAGCAAGGTTCAGGTTCTTGGTGCTCCCTGGCATCAAAGGGATCAAGTAAACTCTTGTATGCAGTGATTCCTACTGAAGGCAATAAGGGGATGTCACGAGATGGGACATCCTTCTTTTCTCCTTTGTCTCCCCAGGAACCCCTCAGAAAGAGAAATGCCCTCATGGGCTTTAGCTGTCCCTTCCCAGCCAGCCCTTTTCTCATTCCTGGGTCTCATGTGCTCTGCAGGCTTTACCAGCTCACTAAACTCAGAGGAGCTCTGCTAGGAGAAAACACTGCCTGGCCTGGGGTTGTTTGATCCCTGTCTCATCATGATTCCATTTGCCCACTCGCCCACCCATCAAAGAGACCAGAGGATCCCCCCAACTCCAGGGTCCTGCAGGGGAGCGGGGACACGTTCCCTGCTCCTGTCCTTGGTGGCCTCGGGGAGGCTCCAGTGCCCTCCCTGTGTGCGCACACTGCTGCAGCACCGCTGCGCCCCTGTGCCAGCAGCGCCAGGGAGCAGCTGTGCGAGTTCGGAGGCTGAAGCACAATCCCCAGCGCACACAAATGAGAACTGGGATGTCAGGGGCTGGCAGCAGAAGCTAAATCAATCTGCTCGCTGCCCTTTCCAGCCATGGCCACGCTGATGCAGTCAGAATTGCCCCTGCCCGGGAAGCACTCCTGTAGAATACAGGAGCAAAAGCCACGTGTTTCTGAGGTACTAGCTGGCACTGCCTCAGGTGTTCCCTCTAATTACTGTAATGGAATGTGCTTTGTTATCAAATCTTGTTCAGTAAGTGCTTACAGACCCCGAATGCAAAGGGTTACTCGTTAACACCTCTTCCTGTTGAGTAAACAAAGAGGACCCCCCACAAGGATACAGAGACAGAACATTACCGGAGGATGTGCTGAGAAAGACCACACCAGACCCTTAGCAATTCCCACCAGGAGGTGGAAGCGACCCCCGAGCAACTCCTCGCCCTTGCTTGCTAAAATCGCAGAGCACACCAGCAAATCAAGCAACAAGCAACCATAAGAACCGGAAAATAGACTGTATAAAAATGAACTAAAACTGCTTTTTGGTGCGAGCCATTGGCGGAGCAGTGACTCCCTGGCCGCCCAGCGCTGTTTTGCTCAGTTATTGCTTGCTAAATTCGCTTACTAATAAATTTTCTATGATTAATCTAAACTGGCTCCTCCGATTTGTCACGAGTATCTATAACAATCCTGGTGCCGTGACTTGGATCCAGGCTTCTTTGGTGCGGATTCCTGCAGACGGGGAGGCGTCCTATCTCCGGATAGCCCTGTCCTGGGAAATTCCATCACTAAACACTGGATCTGCGAACCCCTCTAAATTACGATACGTGAGCAAATAAACCTGCAGGACCCCTTGAAATTCGTGCACGAAGACCAGACAAAGACCCCAAGGAGCCTAAGTATATGTGTCTTTGCGCGGTCCGTCGGGAAGACGGAACTGTCTGGCTGGGGGCGGTGATCCCGGGGTGTGCCTGTATGAGAGGTCTCTTTAGAGACTCTGAGAGTGGGACCCTCCAGTAGTGCAGTTCTCGTAGCCCGCGAGGGAGCGAGTCACGACCGAGGGGAAGCGAGTCTGTGTGTGTGAGAGGGCACCTCGGAAGATAAGGCAGAAGAAAAGCAAGCCTTCTGAACCCATGGGAGGGGGAATTCCCTCAGTTAGCCCATTAGGGTTAACGTTGAAATATTGGAATGATTCCCTTAGGAGGAGAGATAGATCGAGAGAGAAAATGATACATTATTGCGTAGAAGTATGGGGAGGAGGCCCAGGCGGACTCTGGCCAGTTTTTTGGATCTTTTGACGGTTGGGTCTGTGTAAACCTAAATTTGTATGTTAATGACCAGGAACCACCCCAAGTCTTGAGGAGAGTGGGTATGCTGCAGTGTGGATCCACCAGCCCTAATCTGGAGAGACAGTGTGAATGTACTCCCTTAAAGGAGGAGAAGGATGTAGAATGTTTTTTATTGTAAGAAGCGGGGGCATATGAAGAGGGACTGTAGGAAGAGGATACGGGATAAAAAGATGTTCCAGGAAGATTAGCACGGTCAGGGGCTCCATTTGCTGAGGACCCCAGGAGAAAAGGAGCCCTTGATAACCCTCCAAGTGGGTCCTCAGCACGAGGAAATGACTTTTCTGACGGATACCGGGGCAGAAAGGTCAACCATACAGTATTTACCCCGGGGATGTAATTTATCTAAGAAAACCGTTACAGTAATAGGAGCTCCGGATACCCTTGATTGAAAAAGTAACCTTTGAATCAGACTACAATTTCGGCCTGGGATCTCTCCTCTTAGTGCCAGAGGCAGAGTATAATTTGTTGAGGAAAGACATGATTATAGAATTGGGAATCAAAATAGAGGTTAAGGGACAGGGCCGTGCCCACTTACTGCTAGAGATGAGGAGGAGATAAATCTTGAAGTTTGGTACACCCAAGAGAAGGCTGGGCGTTTGAACATTGAGCCATTCGAAGTAACTATAAGAAGCCCAGAAATCCCTGTTCGGGTGAAACAATACCCCCTTTTGCAGGAGGGGAAACAGGGATTGAAACCTGAGATTGAGCGACTTTTGGAAAAAGGCTTGCTAGAACCATGCATGTCACCCTTTAACACACCTATTCGGTCTGTAAAAAGCCAGATGGAAGTTGGAGGTTAGTACCCGACCTAAGGGAAATTAATAAGAGAACACTGAGTCGGTTCCCAGTAGTAGCAAATCCACATACCCTGCTTAGTCAGTTAAGCCCTGAAAATCACTGGTATAGTGTGATAGATCTAAAGGACGCTTTTTGGGCATGCCCTTTGAAAGAGGAGTGTCGAGATTATTTTGCCTTTGAATGGGAAGACCCGGATACCCACAGAAAGCAACAGTTAAGGTGGACTGTATTACCCCAGGGATTCACGGCATCTCCTAACTTGTTCGGTCAGGCTTTGGAACAAATACTAAGAAAATATGAGCTGGGAAAAGGGGTTATTTTGGTGCAATATGTAGATGATTTACTACTAGCTGGGGAAACCCAGGAGGTAGTCCGTAGGGAGAGCATAAAACTATTCAATTTCTTAAGCCTGCAGGGGCTGAAGGTTTCAAAACTGAAGTTACAATTGGTAGAGGAGGAGGTAAAGTACTTAGGACATTGGATAAGCTGGATAAGCAAAGGGACTAGGAAAAAAAAAAAAAAAAAAAAAGGATCCTGAGAGAGTAAGTGGGATTTTGTCGCTGAGAGCTCCGAGGAGTAAGAGACAGATCAGGCAGCTGCTGGGATTGTTTGGATATTGGCGGCAGTAGATTGAGAATTTTAGTGCAAAGGTGAGGTTCCTATACCAGAAACTGACCACGGACGGGTTGGTAAAGTGGACTCAGGAGGACGACGGAAAGGCTGGAGGAATTAAAAGCTGACTTAGTAACAGCTCCAGTTTTAAGCCTCCCGGATGTAAGGCGACCTTTTTATTTATTTATTTATTTACTTACTTACTTATTTACTTATTTATAGCCACCGAAGAGGGAACAGCGTATGGGGTCCTTACTCAAGAGTGGGTAGGAAGGAGAAAACCCTTGGGTATATTTGGAAATTATTAGATCCTGTCAGCAGGGGATGGCCCGCTTGTCTACAAACTGTGGTGGCTGTAGCTTTGTTGGTAGAAGAGGCAAACAATGTAACCTTCGGGGCCTAATTGAAGGTGTATTCCCCACAAAATATTCGAGGGGTATTGCAACAAAAGGCTGAAAAATGGATTACCGATGCCAGACTCCTGAAGTATGAGGGTATTTTAATCCAGTGTCCGAAAGCAGAGATTGAAACTACGACCCTGCAGAATCCGGCTCAGTTCCTCTATGTCCCCTGCCGGCAATTAACCCATGACTGCCTGAAAACCATAGCGGAACAAACTAAAATTAGGCCTGATTTAGAAGAAGAAGCCCTGGAAAACGGGGAGAGGGTGTTTGTCGATGGGGTCTCCCAAATAATAGAAGGGAAAAGGAAATCTGGATATGCAATAGTGGATGGAAAAACCTTATCGGTAAAGGAGTCGGGCCCACTGAGTCCTAGCTGGTCAGCGCAGGCATGCGAATTATTCGCGGTAATACGGGCTTTGAAGTTTCTCAAAGGAAAAGAAGGGACTATATATACAGACTACAAATACGCCTATGGGGTAATACACACCTTTGGGGAAATTTGGGAAGAAAGGGGGCTTATAAACTCCCCAGGAAAAGGCCTGGTACACGAAGCGTTAATCGCAAAAGCTCTAAAGGCATTGAGACGACCGGAGAAAATTGCGGTAGTACATATCAAAGGACATCAAAGAGGCACCTCTCCCTAGATAAGGGGAAACAATCTGGCAGACCAGGAGGCAAAATTAGCATCACTATTGACATTATCTCAGAAACCAGACACAGAAGAGCCACACACCCAATCCCTTATATTTCGATTTACCAACAGAGAAGAAGCAAAGCAGCGGGAGGTGGGAGTAGCAGAGAAAGATGGGGTTTGGGAATTGCCCGATGGGAGATAAGTAGTACCAAAAGCAGTTGCTTCCAGAATTATGAGAAAGATCCATTCCACCACTCATTGGGGAACTCAGGCTTTGGTAGATCACTTTGCCATAAAGTACAGGTGTGTTGGGGTTTATAATGTTGCTAAAGGGATAATAGGGAGATGTTTAACATGTCAGAAAGTAAATAAGCGGCAATTACGGGAACACGCTCCAGGTGGCCATAGTTTGGTTTACAGACCATTTGCTAAAATCCGAATTGACTTCACCGAACTTCCAAAGGAGGGCCGATACAAGTATCTTCTGGTAATGCTTGATCATTTGACACATTATGTCGAGGCAGTTCCGACTGCCCGCCAAACAGCAAACACAGTAGTAAAAATACTTTTTGAGGACATTATCCCGAGATATGTAAATATAGAGGTTATTGATTCAGACCGGGGCCCACACTTTGAGTCTAAAACAGTGCAAAAAGCTTTAGAGCCTTTGGGAACAAAGTGGGAATTCCATACTCCGTGGCATCCACAGAGCTCTGGGAGAGTAGAAGACATGGACGGAGAAATAAAGAGGCAACTAACCAAATTAATGATAGAGACAAAAATGTCTTGGGTAAAATGTTTATCCATGGCTCCCCTGAATACTTCTTACTACTGGAGCCACCAGCGTTCTACAATTTTGCAGTAGGAATGATTATTTTTGGATGGATAGTGGTCCCTGTGCATACTAACCCCTCACATCAACCGTATAAATGGTCTCTTTATCAACTTGAAACATCCCAATTAATTCAGTCAAGAATAATCCCTGGAAACCCCAGTTTTGAAGTACAACTCCTTTCCCTAATCCTTCAGGAAATACCAGGAGGTAATTACAAACCGCTTCACATGCGTCCAAAGTCTAATCCAGGGAAAGGATATTGTAACCAGCTTGGCCACTATTACTGTGCTTATTGGGGATGTGAAATTATTGCCTCAGACTGGACCCCGCCCCAGCAAACTCAGTTCATCAAGGTAGGGTAGGGGCTCCTGGGCTTCAAGCCCTCAAAATATGGCTTTGGTGTTGGTGTGGCGGTTTTGAGTAAAGCCAAAAATACTTGCTGGAAGATTTATATTAATGTAACCAGACCTCAGGACCCTGGATGGCTCATAGGTCGAACCTGGGTATTAGAATTTGGGAAGACAGGATTAATAGAGGGAGTTTATTCCAAATAAAAAATGAACCTGCTCCCCCAGATGCTCTACCTGTAGGACCAAACCTTGTATTGGTTCGTAAACCAGAAGTGATTCTTGAGACAAGTACCACCATTGTCAGCTCCAACTCCACCGAAGAAAGCAATAGGACCCCTGTAGACCTAGCTAGCACCAAGCAGGGAAATAAATGATGGAATCTTATGGAGGCAAGTTTTAAAGCCCTGAACTTTACAAACCCTAATTTTACAGAACATTCCTGGCTTTGCTATGTCATCAGGCCACGCTATTATGAGGCACTGGGAGTAACTTCAAAACCACAAGGCATAAACGGGAGGAACCCTAGAGAATGCATGGCGTGGTGGAAAGGAGTGGATTACAATGGAATATGTAACGGGTAAGGGGACATGTATTGGAAAAATACCTAAAGACAGAGCACATCTATGTGGAGTACTAACGAGCATTAAAGGACGTAAAAGTCCTGCGGATTGGTTGGTAACAGCTACAAATGCCAAGTGGATTTGCTCGGTGACAGGTCTGACCCCTTGCATCTCCCTCTATAACTTTGATGAAATTGAAGAATATTGTATACAGGTCACAATAATACCTAGAATAATATACCACCCCGAAGCGGTGATATATGATGCCTATGACGGACAAACCAACAGAGTACACAAAAGGGAGCCCTTCACTGCCCTAACAATAGATACCTTAATGAGTCTAGGACTCGCAGGGGCGGATACAGGAATAAATTCCCTTGTACGGCAAAACTAGGGATTCCAAGCACTCAGACTAGCGGTAGATTAAGATTTAGTGCGAATAGAAAAGTCTATCACAGCACTCCGGGAATCATTGCAATCTTTATCTGAAGTAGTACTCCAAAATAGGAGGGGACTAGACCTAATCTTTCTACAACAAGGGGGCCTCTGTGTTGCATTAAGGGAGGAATGTTGTGTATATGCAGACCATACAGAGGTGGCTTGAATCTCCATGGAAAAATTGAAAGAAGCCAGAAAAACGAAAGAGAGAATGAGAAATGCAGCAAAGCTGGTACGAATCCTGGTTTCCCTTGATTAACTACCTTACTCTCCACACTAACAGGACCAGTGATACTGTTAATATTGGGATTAACCTTTGGACCATGTATTTTTAACAAAGTTATCTCCATTGTAAAAGGAAGATTAGAAGCAGCTCATTTGATGCTAATTAGAGCACAACACGAACCCCTTAAAAAAGTTAAAACCGAAGAAACAGCAATATTAGAAAATGCCCGAGAGGTGTTAATCAGATTTGATAAACAAAATGGGAAATAAAAAGAGGGGGGAATTGTAATGGAATGTGCTTTGTTATCAAATCTTGTTCAGTAAGTGCTTAGAGACCCCGAATGCAAAGGGTTACTCGTTAACACCTCTTCCTGTTGAGTAAACAAAGAGGAGCCCCCAGGAGACTACAGAGACAGAACAATACCAGAGGACGTGCTGAGAAAGAGGAACACACCAGACCCTTATCAATTCCCACCAGGAGGTGGAAGAGAAACCCTAGCAACTCCTCGCCCCTGCTGGCTAAAATCGCAGAGCACACCAGCAAATCATAACGGGCAACCGCAAGAACCGGAAAACAGACTTTATAAAACCGAACTAAAACTGCTTTTTGGTGCGAGCCATTGGCGGAGCAGTGACTCCCTGGCCGCCCAGCGCTGTTTTGCTCAGTTATTGCTTGCTAAATTCGCTTACTAATAAATTTTCTATGATTAACCTAAACTGGCTCCTCCGATTTGTCACGAGTATCTATAACATCCTTGCAGGATCCCCTGTAGCTGTCAGCCACCAGCTCTGAGACAGAGCCTGAGATGATCACCATGGACCCGTTTTCCCTGAAATCTGGTGGGATTTTTTCCATTTGGCTCAGGCCTTTCGGCTCCTTTCTCTCCTCACCTTTCCCTTTTGTGCTCTTTCCTTCTCCAGTAAAATCCATGTTTGAACCCATGCTTCTGTCTCGCAGAAGTATCTGGGGTTGAATTTGGGAACTCTGTCTCTGCAGACAGCGATAGGAGCTTGGTACCCAGCCCTAGAACAAGGTGGGTGACTCCAACGGCAGCAGTCGGCACAGACAGGCAGAGCCAGTCGCGTCTCCTGCCACTGTGTCCATGTCACCTACAACCTTCCCAGCCCCAGCGCAGAGCTGCCCCTTTGTGACACGCTCGCCCGTGGTTCTCTTGTTCCCATGGCCAGAGAACCCCCACCCCAACTCCATCCCTCTCCCTTCCCTTCCCAAGGGCAGCCAGCTCTGGGCCTGGGCAGGCCAGGCCTGAGGGTTTGACACTGTCTAGGAAGCAGCAGCTTTCCAAAGCTACTTTTCAAGGCCTTTATTTCTGTAATTCCCACTCAGTTCTGGGTTGCAGCTTGTTGCTTGGGGATTTTGTTTATCTCTCTTCACAACAAATGGAGTGGTGGGACACAAACAATGGCACCAGGCGTTGGAAGTAAAAGAAGCTTTGCACACCCTAGTAGATGACCCCTGAATTCAGTTGGCAAATATCTGTAGGGAACAAATTGACCATCCAAACATTCCACCTTTGCTCTGCTTCATTGTTCCAGGGGTTTATTCCCTGATTTTTTATTGCAGGGATACCCAAAACCAATATGAAATGTTTTGCCTCAAAATATTTCTGATCTTGGGTGCTCCTGGCAATTCAAAATTTTCTTAATGGAAATAGCACTAGACAAGTGAGAGCCAGAAATCTATGCCATAGCCCTGTCCACAGGGCATCCTGCCTAGCAAACTGCTCCACTCAGGTGATGTTAGACAACAGAAAAATAGGTTCAAATGATACATTTTCCACATTCTGTCAAAATCCCGGTTGTACAGCCCACATGGTGGGGGTAGACTGCTGTCAGCAGAATGGGGAAGCCCCAGCAGCTGCTCTCCACATGGCTGGATGGCCATGGCAGCAGAGACAAGTCTCTCACCGTGCCCAGTGCTGTGGCACCTGGTGCTCTGGAGCTGTTCCCACTGAAATGAGGCTGCTGCTACAGCAGCAACATCACTGCAAACATTTGATAACTAAGACTTGGAATGGCATACAGGACTTGCACCAAGAGCTACAAATAAAAAGGAAAAAGGGAAGTGGGGAAGGGAGTTAGTATACTTCGCTCCTTTCTAACACAAGCATACCTGGATTTAAGCGGGAACATTGGCCTAATCTTACTGGGGACCGGCTTGTAAGCCTTGTCTGTAGCAATTCCCACCAGTCAGTAATATTTTTTCAGGAGAAAGGAGCAGATAAGATTTTACAACACATCCATGAGCAAGTCTCAGCCAGAACTTGGAGGACAAGACAAATACTCCCAAATCTGCCACCCATGGGGAAAGAATGCAGAAAAGGAGATGAAACAAGTGCCATTGCAGCTAAGTTGCCTGCACTTATCTCATGGTCCAGCCTTTCTGTACAGAAACACCTCAATTCAAACACACAGCCGAAGGTCAAGGAATAAAAGTGTTTTGAGAGCCTTTAAAGCCTGATTCCCTTTCTTTTCAAGGAAAGATGCTAAATTCCTTAAAAACACAAATGCAGGTCTGTTTGGGACTGCATCCTTCCAAACAAGGAATGGAGGTTGAGAATTGCAGGACTGTTTCCATTGGAAAACTCCTTTAACACCACAGAATCCCCCCAGTGACCTGAGACCACTGACACTGCCAAGGCCACCACTAAAGCACATCCCAGGCCGGGATGCTATTGGCCTTCTTGGCCACCTGGGCACTCGCTGGCTCACGTTCAGCCACTGCCAACCAGCCCCCCCCAGCTCCTTGTTTGCTGGGTGGCTTTCCAGCCACTCTGCCCCCAGCCTGCAGCCTCCCCTGGGGATGTTGTGGCCGGAGTCCTGGATGGGGCTCTTCACCTTGTTGAACCTCAGACAAGAGGCCCCTGCCCATGATCCAGCCTGCCCAGAGCTCTCTGCAGAGTCTTCCTACCCTAGAGCAGATCAACACTCCCACCCAGGCTGAGGTGCCCTTGATCCCCCCCTCCACATCATTGATAAAGATATGGAACACGACTGGCCCCAGTGCTGAGCCCTGGGGAACACCACTTGTGACCAGCTGCCAGATGGATTTAATTCCATTGAGTTCCACCACTCCCTGGGCCTGCCCATCCTGACAGCTTTTCCCCAAGGAAGAGGGCATTAAGTCCTTCAGTCTTTTCCTCAACCTTTGTTCTGTGTTTATCCCCACATCTGATAAAAGACAGAGATTCTCCTTAGTCCTGCTTTTGTTGCTGATGTATTTATAGAAATATTTTTACTCTCTTTTGCAAGTTTCTAGGAAGAAATTCCTTACTGTGAGGCTGGTGAGGCACTGGGAACAGGTTACTCAGAGAAGCTGTGGATAGCCCAAGCGTGGAAGCATTCAAGACAAGACTGGATTGGGCCCTGAGCAACCTGGTCTAGTGGAAGGTGTCCCTACCCACAGCCAGGCTTTGGAAGTAGACAATCTTTCAGGTCCTTTCCAATCTAAATCATTCTGGGATTCTAGGATGTCACTGCAGTAGCCAGATTAAACTTGGGCTTTGTCCCTTCTCATTTGGTCCCTGCATAACCTCACAACAGCCTTAGAGTCCTCCTACACTGCCTGCCCTTTTCCCCAAAGGTGATAAACTCTCCCATTCTCCTGCATTCCAGCCAGAGCTCTCTGCAGGACCCATTGGGAGTGGGACCAGTACAGAAAGCAGGGAGTCAGGTATATCTGCCTAGGTCTCATTTCATACGAATAATACCCAGGAAATACATCACAGGAAATTCTTGGCTGGGTAAGATCACCTCCCAGATGAAGAGGACCATGCCCCATTATCTAAGGTATTAAAAATGGTCCAGTGAAAGTTAAACATCAGAAATTAGTGTATAAAGACAGCTGCCTCTGCCATTTGGCTTACCTGTAACACAAAGACAGCTTCCACATGCCTCTGGTTTTCTCCTCTCCCAAGCAGTTCTACCTCCAAACTAGCCTGCTATGCAGCATCACCAGGAAGGGCATTATTATGGCACCTCCCTTCATGGTACCCAAAGGCTTCATTGCACACAGAACCTAATGCAGGCCAGCTAAATGACACGGAAAATACCAAAAGTAAAGCTATGTAGAACTACCCCTTTCTCACTTGCAGCGAAACCACTGCTGCAGAGGGTTTCGGCAAGGGAAGAATGCAATCAATCAATATGATTGGTAAAGCATTGTTCAACTTTATTGCTCTTGTCACTCATTATTATACCCTTGCTAAAAGCATACAGCATATTTGCCATCATTTCACTGGCTCATCGAGTATTCAGCAGGTACATGATTGGCTAAGGCAAAGCAAGCAACAGAGGGTTCTTTTTTTAACACGCTTGGAACACATTCCATCAACTACAACGATTAGGACACCTTCTCTCAACCACAAGTTCCTCATCTACATCCTGTGTCTAGCTTGCAGCTGTCTCAGGGGCAAGC
>PYHW01010579.1:56926-70256 GCA_013186435.1 Turdus rufiventris
CCATCCCTCACAACTTGGCGCTCCCGTGGCACTGCTCCCCCATTGCGGCTCACACTTTCGGGTTGGCAAATTTTGCTTCTTTGTCCATTATATAAGGTGCACCGGACTATAAGGCGCACTTCCGGGTTCGGGGGAAAATTTTAGTCAAAAGCATGCACCTTATAGTCATGAAATTACTGAAATTTATTTTTAACTGTATTTTCAATTTTTCCCCCAGAATTTCCCTCCCCAGGTTGTTTTTTTCAAGAGCCACTACCAGGAGATGCTGGAGGGCACCCAGAGTCCCAGGGACCACCCCCAGGGACCCCTGGGACTGAGCAGGAGGAGCCCCAAAAATGTTGGGCCACCCTGGTGGCCACGACCGGATCCTCAACCCAATTGGGAGTGCCTCTGCATTTTGAACACAACCCAGTACTACACCCCCATAGGCCGTGCTGCCCCTGGTGCAGACAACCAGGTGCTGCATATCCAAGAGCAGTGCTGCCCGCCAGCTGGACACAACCCAGTACTGCGCCCTCCTCATTTTGCGGGAAGAGGCGCCCCCCTGGTGGAGGAAACCAGCACTGCGGCCCTCTGGGCAGTTCTGCCCCCTTGTGAAAACAACTGGTACTGCATCTTCATGGGCAGTGCTGCCCCCTGGTGGACAAAATAAGCACTGCTTATCCATGTGCTGTCCTGCCTCCTTGTGGACAGAAACGGTCCTACACTGCCCCCTAGTGGACACAGCTATTATGGATTCTGTATGATGAGTGCTTCCCCATGGTGAGCACAGCCAGTACTCTATCCATATGGGTAGTGCTGCCCCCTGGTGGACACATCTGGTATTGCGTCTTCATGGGTAGTGTTGCCCTCTGGTGTACACCTATACTATGCCCCCACAGCCAGTGCTGCCCCTGGTATACACAACCAGTACTGCTGCACCCACACCCCAGCATGCTGCCCCCTGGTGGCTGCAACCAGAACTGCACCCCCATGGGCAGTCCTGCCTCCTAATGAACACACTCTGGTACAGCACCATCCCCCATGCCTGGGCAGTGCTGCTCCCTGGTGGACCAAACCGGTACTGTGCTTTTTTCATTCCCAGGAAGAGCTACCTCCTGAGCGACACAACCCCAGACTGTGCCCCTGCCCCCCCCACCAGGGCACTTCTGCCTCCTGGTGGACACAACCTGGTACTGCAGCCTCCCATCCCCTGGCAGTGCTGCCCCCTGGTGGACACAACCGGTACTGCAGCCTTACACTTGCCAAGCATGCTTTCCTGTGGTGGACACAACCTGATACTGTAGTCCCCCCACTCGCGGGCCGTTCTGCCCCTCTTGTGGACACAACCGGTACTGCAGCTCCCCATCCACTGGCAGTGGTGCCCCCTGGTAGACACAACTGATACTGCAGCCCTTCACCAGTCAGGCATTGTTGCCACCTAGTGGACACAAACTGGTACTGTTCCCCCACTCATTCTTGAGCACTGCTGCCTCCTGATGCACACAATCGGTACTGCGCCCTTATGGGCATAGCTGCAGTATAGTGGACTAAACCTGGTACTGCGCCTGCTGCATTCCTGGGCTCTGCTGCCCTATCATGGTCACAATTGGTACCTCGCCACCTTGGGCAGTGCTGTCCCCTGGTGGACAACACCTGGTCCTGCGCTTTCCTCATTCAGGGGAAACGGTCCACCCAAGTGGACACAACCCACAGCCCCATATCTGTTGGCAGTGCTACCCACTGGTAGACACAAAGAGGTCCTATATCGTCCTCTTTCCTGGGCAGTGCTGCCCCCTAGTGGACACAGCCTGTACTTGAGTCCCCCCTTCCCCCTTTCAGCAGTCCTGCCCCCTGGTGGACACAACCTGTACTTTGCTCCCGCCCTTCCACGGGTAGTGCTGCTGCCTGGTGGACACAAGCCCAAACTGCAGCGCTTCACTTGCCTGGCAGTGCAGCCTTCTGGTGGACACAACCGGTACTGCAGCCCCCCATCTCCTGGCAATGCTGCCCCCTTGTGCACTCAACCGGTACTGCAACTCTTCACCTGCCAGCAATGCTTCCCCTGTTGGTCACAACCTGTACTGCACCCCCATGGGTACTGCTTTCTCTTGTGGAGAAAAATTTGTATTGCTCCCCCCTCATTCCCGGGCATTTTTGGCCCTGTTGGACATACTGGGTACTGTGCCCCCAGAGGCAGGACTGCCCCTGATGGACACAAGTTGGTACTGCAGCCCCCCAGCCCTTGGCAGTGCTGTCCTTTAGTAGACTCAACCTGGTACTGCTCTGTCCCCACTCATGGAATGTCTTGCCCCTGGTGGACAAAACCTGGCACTGCAGCCCAACATCCAACAGCCATGCTATGCCCTGGTGGACTGAATCAGTACTGCAGCCCTTCACCTTCCTGGCAGTGCTACCCCCGGGAGGGCACAACCTGAACTGTGCCTCCATGGGCAGTGCTGCTCCCCAGGAAACGCAACTGTTACTGCAGATTCCCATCTCTCTTGGCACTGCTGCCCCCTGGTGGACAGAACAGGTACTGCCTTCCACCCAGCAGTGCTTCCCCCTGCTTGACACAACCTGTTACCTCAGCCCCCTACACCACAGGCTGTGCTGACACTTGGTGGAAAGTACCTGGTACTGCAGCCTCCACCTATCTTGCAGTGCTGCATCCGGTAGACACAGCGCGGTACTGTGCCCCCTCCAGCCCATGGGCAACATTTTCTCCACTTGGTGGAGAAAACCCGTAACAGCACCACTCCACCACTTGGCAGTGCTACCCCTTGCTTGACACAACCCAGTACTGCAGCCCCCCACACCCCGGGCAGTACTGCCCCCTGGTGGAAACTACCTGCTACTGCAACCCCCAGGTATCAAGCAGTGCTGCACCTGGTAGACAAAACTCAGTACTCTGCCCCCCCCACACCCCATCTGCAGCACTGCCCCTTGGTGGACACAGACCAGAACTGTGCATTACTCCCCCCCATCCCTGGGCACTGCTACTCCCTTGTGGACAAAACCCAGTACTGTGCTTTCCCAACTCCAGGTACTGCTGCTCCCTGGTGGATACAACCTGGTATTGCAGCCTCCTGGCCCTTGGGCAGTGCTGCCCCCTGGTGAACACAACCCGGTACAGTGCAGTCACCATGCTCCAAGCAGTGCTGCACCATTGTGGACAGAACTCGGTATTGTGCCCACACCCCCTGGTGCACACTATCTGATACTGAGCCCCCACCTCTAGGGCAGTGTTGCACTGTGGTGTATGCAGTCCGGCACTTTAAGTCTCCCAGCCCCCGGGCAGTTCTGCCCCCTGTTTGACACAACCCACTTCAGCTCCCCCCATCCCTAGGGCAGTGCTGCCTGCGGTGGACACAACCATATACTGCACCCCCCACTTCCCGGGTTGTGTTTCCCCTTGGTATAAAAAACCCAGTAATAGAGCGCCTCACCCCCTGAGCAGTGCTGCCCCCTTGTGGATGCAATCCAGTGCTGCAGTCCACCCCCATGTGGACACAGCATGGTACTGCAGCCGCCCTTCCCCCTCTCAGCAGTCCTGCCCCTTTGTGGACAAACCCAAAACTCTGCCCCCTCAACCCCCCCCGCCCCAAGTAGTTCTGCTCTTTTGTAGATACAACACAGTACTGTGACCCCCAACACTGCTACCCCTGGAGCAATGCAACCCTTTTCTTGACACCACCCAGTAGTGCATTCCCACCCTCCCCTCCCCAGTAATGCTTCTCCCATGTGAAAATGACCGGGTACTGCAGCCCCGTGGTTCTTGTCCACTGTGGACCACACCTGGTATCACAACCTAGCACCAGTAGAGATGCCCCTTAGAGGACGTCACCTGGTACAGCAGCTTGTGCAAACACCCCACTAGGCAGTGTTACACCCTGGTGGACACAACATGGTATGGCAGCCCCCCCATCATTCAGCAATGCTGCCCCCTGGTGCACAGAAAGTGCAGAAACCCTTCACCCACTAGGCAGTGCTGCCCCCTGGTGGACACAACCCAGTACTGCAGCCCCTCCATCCCCTGTCAGTGCTGCCGTTAGTGGTCCCAACCCATATTGTGCCACCATGGGCATTGCTACCTCTGGTGGAGACAAATTTGTGCTGTACCCCCCTCATTCCTGCGTATTTCTGGCCCCAATGGACATATGTGGTACTGTGCCCCCATGGGCTGTGCTGCCCCCTGGTGGACACAACCCAGTACTGCAGCCCCACAACCTTTGGCAGTGCTTCCTTTTGGCAGACTCAACCTGGTACTGCATGGTCCCCACTCATGGGTTGTGCTGCCCCCTGGTAGACAAAACCCAATACGGCAGCCACCCATCCCACAGTCGTGCTTTGCCCTGGTGGACACAACCAGTACTGCAGCCCTTCACCAGCTGGGAAGTGCTACCCCCTGGTGGACATAATCTAATACTGCAGGTCTTCATCCTTTGGCAGTGCTGCCCCTTGGTGTACACAACCAGTGCTGCAGACACCCATCTCTCTTGGCAGTGGTGGCCCCCAATGGACACAACATGGTATGGGTAGGCACCCATCCCCTGGCAGTGCTGCCCCCTTGTGGATACTACTGCTACTGCGCCCCTTTGGCAATGCTGCCCCCTGCAATGATAAAAAACCCAGCAGTGTACCTAAAGGGGAGGAGAAAGCTTGCACAACACACAGTCTCTTTCTCTAGTAGTTGTGCGGAGACATGGTGAAGCTAAATGCCATGACTGGTAGCAGCTTTTGCTTTGCTTGCGTATTGAACACTCCAAGTCACTGTGTCTTCTCTTTCTTGACGGCACCTACGAATGTGTTCTCAGCATCTCAGCATCGAACTACATGTGCCGTTTCACACAGAAGGCTGGAGGAGGAAGAATTGGGAATTTGGGGAGAAGTTTTAGGGGAAATTTGTGAATTTTGGGAAAAATTGAGGAAAGATTGGAATTTTTGGGGGGGTGGGTGTGGGAGAAATGGGGAATTTTGGGGAGAAAAATGGGATTTTTGGAGGAAAATGGGGATTTTGTTAGGAAAAATGGCAGTTTTGGACAAAATTGTGATTTTCTGGGGGATTTTGTGGGGAAAGTAGAGATTTTTGGAGAAAATTTTTGGGGAAATTGGGAATTTTGGGAAAAATTGGGGAAAAGATCGGGGTTTTGGGGGAGTTTTGGGGTGGAAATGGGGAATTTTGGGGTGAAAATTGGTATTTTTTGAAGAAAATTTGAATTCTCTTGGCAAAAATGGGAATTTTGAACACAATTAGGAATTTTGGGGGGATTTTGTGTGGGAAGTTGGGATTTTTGGGAAAAATTGCAGAAAGATTGGAATTTTGGGAAAAATTGGGGAAAGATTGAAATTTTTGAGGGGTTTGGGGGGGAAATTGGAATTTTGGATTGAAAATTGGGATTTTTAGGGGAATATGGAATTTTGGGCAAAAAATGGGAATTTTGGGCAAAATTGAAAATTTTGGGAATTTCTGGGGGGTTTATGAAGTAAAGTTGGGATTTTTGGGGAAATTTGGGGGAAATTGGTAATTTTGGGAAAAATTTGGGAACAATTGGGATTTGGGGGGTTTGTGGGGGAAATGGGGAATTTTGGGCTGAATAATGGGAATTTTGGAAAAAATGAGAATTTTGGGACAAATCAAGGAAGATTGGGATTTTGGGGGGTTTTGGGGTAAAGGGTGAATTTTGGAGTAAAACCTGATATTTTGTGAAGAAAACGGGAATTTTCTTGGCAAAAATGGGGATTTTTGGCACAATTGGGAATTTTGGGGAAAAGCTGGAATTTTGGGGGAATATTGGAGGAAAGTTGGGAATTTTGGAAAGTGAGGGTTTTTGGAGAAAATATTGGGGGGAAATTGAGACTTTTGGGAAAAATTGGGGAAGATTGGGATGTTTTGTGGGTTTGGAGTGGAATTGGGGAAAATTGGGGTGAAAATCAGGAGTTTTTGCTGGAAATAGGGAATTCTGTTGGTAAAAATGGGAATTTTGGGAAAAAATGGGACGTATTGGGGGATTTTGTGTGGGAAGTTGGGATTTTTAAGGAAATTTTGGGGGAAAATTGGGAATTTTGGGGAAAAATGGGGAAGGATTGGGAGTTTTGGGTCTTTTGGGGGGAAATGGGGAAGTTTGGGGTGAAAAATGGGATTTTTGGGGGGAAAATGGATTTTTTTTTGGGAAGAATCAGGAATTTGAGGCAAAATTGGGAATTTTTTTGAGATTTTTGGGTGAAAGTTGGGAGTTTTTGGGAAAATTTTTAGGGAAAATTGGGGATTTTGGGAAAAATTGAGGAAAGTCTAGGATTTTTGGGGGTTTGGAAGGGATTGAGAAAGTTTGGGGTGAAAATGGAAATTTTTTTGGGAAAGATGGGAATTATGTAGGGGAAAATGGGAATTTTTGGCAAAATTGGGAATTTTTCAAGGATTTCTAGGGGGAAGTTGGGATTGTTGGAGAAAATCTGAGGGAAGATCGGGAATTTTGGGGAAAATTTTGGAAAGATTGGGATTTTTGGGAGTATTGGTGGGGAAATGGGGAATTTTGGGGTAAAAATTGAGAATTTTGGGGAGATTTTGGGGGGAAAGTGTGGATTTTAGAATAAAATTTTGAGGGAAAATTGGGAATTTAGGGAAAATTTGGGGGAAGATTGGGATGTATGAGTGCTTTGAGAAAAAATTGGGAATTTTGTTGTGAAAAATTGGGGAAAGATTGAGATATTTGGGGTTTTGGGGTGGAAATGGGGAAATTTAGGGTGAAAATTGTGATTTTTTTTTAGGAAAAAGTGGGTGTTATGAAAAATGGGAATTTTGGGTAAAATTGGGAAATTTTTGAGGAGTTTTGGTGGAAAATTAGGACTGTTAGAGAAAATTTGGGGCCAAATTGGGAAATTTGGGAGAAATTTTGGATAGATTGGGATTTTGGAGGATTTGGGGCAGAAATGGAGAAATCTGGGGTGAATATTGGGATTTGTTGGGGACAAAGGGAATTTTGTTTGTAGAATGGGATTTTTTGGGCAAAATTTTGAATTTTTTGGGGGATTTGGGAGGAAAGTTGGTAATTTTGGGGAAATTTTGGGGGAAAATTAGGAATTTTGGGAAAGATCGAGAAATGATTTGGAGTTTTGGGGGTTTTGGGGAAGAAATGGGGAATTTTGGGGTAAAAATTGGGATTTTTTGGGGAAAATGGGAATTTGGTTTGGAAAAATGGGAATTTTGGGTAAAATTGGGAAATTTTGGGGGGATTTTGGAGGTAAAGTAGGGATTTGGGGGGAAAACTTGGGGAAAAATTGGGGAATGATTGGGATTTTTTTTTAGGGTGAGGGTAAAATGGAGAAATCCGGGGTGAAAATTGATGTCTTTGAAAAAATGGGAATTTTGTTGGGAAAAACGTGTATTTTGGGTAATATTCAGAAATTTTGGGGTGAAATTAGGAATTCTGGGAATGATCAGGGAAGGATTTGGAGTTTTGGGGCTTTTAGGGGGGAATTGGAAAAATTTGGGGTGAAAATCGGGATTTTTTTGGAAAAATTGGAATTTTTTCAGGAAGAATCAGGAATTTGGGGCAATATTGGGAATTTTGGGGGGATTTTTGGGTGAAAGTTGAGAATTTTTGGGGAAATTACTGCTGCTCATTCCCATCTCAATGGATTTCTAAGTCCTCCTTCAGTAGGAGATAGTTCCCAGTCAAAAGCCAAGTAAAAATTAATTTGGCTCAAGTACAATCCTCCCAGAAGTACCCTATCTATTCTACTGTCTTCTTGCCTTACAGTCCCTTTCTGTATTCAAAAACTCTCCTGGCTCAAGCTGAAACCATCTAGAAAGAGCCTGGCTAGACGGCCGAGCTCCTTCTGCTTGGGCTCAAGCTTCAACAACCACTTCTATCAGGCAACTACAGCAGTACAGACAACAATACAGGCAACACAGAGCAGAATTACCAGTTCTGCAATTATAACTCTTCTCACAATATGGCAATCTTACTCTAAAATACACAATGACCAGCTAGGGCAGGGGATAGGTTAAGTCCCAACACCAAGTGTTACAGGGAATACTGTTCCCTGCAACTAGGAATTCCCCACACACAACCCAAATCCAAAAGTCAAAATTGCTGTTGGGAAGGATCTCTCTTTATTAAAGGACACATATTCACCTCTCTTCAACACAGCACACAGCATGCAGCAATTTTAAACTATCACCCCAATCGCTTTATCCTTCTCCAGCTGTTTTGGTCGCTCAAAAACAAAAACACCAATCCCAGCTCCCACTTGACTAGTACTAAGTATGTTTCACCAATTACACACACAGTCACACAGTCAGGACCCAATAAAAATAACAATGATTAATATAGCAGCAATAAAAATAGCAGCCATAAAGAAAGATACGTTCAGTTCACCACCAGAATTGCTAGTGGTCCCCCTCACACAACGAACCCTTTCACTGGCCACTATACCCTCCTGATGCTTGCAAACAAAACTGCACAGTCTTGCACTGTGCACAGAATGTCTTCTGTGACTTGTAAGCTTCCTTTTTGCCACGCCGACACCCTACAGGCTACCCCACATAATTTTAAACATACTGTTTTGTCTGCAGTCCAGCAACAGGTCCTGTCTGTCCCTGTGATGAGTAGCCAGGGAGCAGTGGTCCCTTCAGGAAGGTCCCAGAGACATCCAGAGCTCATGCTGCTCTTGCAACCAAGCAGAGTTTTTAATGGCTGACTCGCCAATTGATGAAGAAACAAAGACTCTTCAACTAACTAAAGTTAGAAAGTAATATATTGATTGCAACCCTGGGCACATCCGAGAGAAGTCTCCCACAGGGATGCGCAAAATACATGGGGCTCTTGCCTTTTTTATCCATAGAAATCTTACATATTCATATAATTACCCAATGCACCTATACGTATGCATTACCTAACCCTGCCTAGCCCCACTTTGTATTAAAATTAGCTCAATGTTCTTCTGCACTTACGCAGTTCCTTCCTTCAAATGGGTCAGTAGGTGTTTGAAATGGGTCAGTGGTCTCCTAATGATGAAGTCAGGGAGTCTTCCTAACCTTCAACTTTTCACCTTTGTCCTATTGTCATGTTCTTGGGCTCCTTAGTCATAGTTCAAGTTCCCCAGCAGGGCTCTGGCTGGTTTAGGGGCCCAGGTGCAATTACGGATCCTTCACTTTGACAATAATTTAACCACCTGTCTTGACACGACAAAGCCAAGTAACAAATTTATTGTCTTACCTCTTCTGGCTCAGCCACTGTCTATATTGCTTCTAATATAATCGTTATATATATAACTTCTATTCCTCAGCTACTCTCTCAACCCTTTGATTTTTGCTTCACAGCCTGGAGTGGAGGGAGCTCAGATTTGCACAAGGCTGCGTTGAGTCCCAGGACATGGATGAGGGAAATGGTGGGGTGGGGGTAGGGACAAAGTGTGATTGATTGTCAGCCATAAAAGGTCTTGATTTTCATATTTGTTCAGACTGCATTAGCAGGTGTTTGGTATCAATATCAACTGGAGTTTGCTGATATCAATCTGTAAACAGGAAAACTAAATAAATGGGGAAAAAATTTCTTGCTCATTGTTTCTAAATGAAATGTGTTACAAATAGAGTGAAAGTCCTGCCTTATGCTCAGGTTTCTCACAGTAGCTCTGTTTTAGGCAACCTGAACACCAGATTGCTCTTTCTCACAAGTTCTTCAGAATGGCCGATTAGGTCTATTATAAAATGAATTATTTACTGAATGGACTCAACATTAACAGACAAGAGACTTTAAATGGACTACTTACTGCATAGGATAAACAAAAGAAGTACATGTAGACACAAACACAGTGCACAATAAATGTACCTATATTATAGCACGTGAAGAAATAGCAGAGCTCAGGAGTCAATGTAACTTACCAGCCCTTTCATTCAGCTTGCAGAAAAGGAATCACCAAAATGCATCCAGACCTGGGGGAGAAGCCCTTTCTTGTTTGCAGAGACTATGCAGAAGACTTCTGCTTGGTGAAAGTTTTGTGCAGCTTCTATGGTTTGTAAAGTGAAGTGTGTGTCACTCAGAAATTCAAGGCTTATCTCCCTTCAGTCTGCTCTCAAGGCAAGATGTTCAGGGTCAGCTGGGAATTCCACCTGCCTGCCACCAGAGAGAACTCAGGACAGGACAGATGTCCGGCCTCGGTTATCTCAGCAACTCCTGAGAGGGGGAAGATGCCCTGAATGATGGCCCAGCTGATGGACAGAACAGGTGAGCTCTTCTGTGCCATGGGGGAAGTCCTGCTGTAGGAACCTCATGGAACCAAGGGTGCGTTGTGACATTGTGATGGCTCATGGAACCAAGGAGGCCATGGTGACACCAATGAACCTCAAGGAATCAAGGGTTTGTTGTGACACTTCATAACTAAGTTAAGTGCAGAACCTCATGGACCCAGAAGTCCATTGTGACAGGTCAAGGTCTCATGGAACCAAAAAGAGCATTGTGACACCATGGGGTCCCATGGACCCAAATCTCCATAGTGACAGTCCAGAACATCATGGAACCAAGGGGTCTTGATGACACTGCAAGGCCTCAGGGAATCAAGGAATCCAAAGTTTCAAACATGCCTTGCAGGGCTCTGCCTTGGGGAAGGGTAACCTCCTTGGCGGCACCTTGGGCTTGGCACACATTTGAGGATTGTGTCTGTTTTCAATGGGGAAACTTAAGAATTTTAGATTACTGAAAAAACCCATGAATACCCCTGCTTGCCTGAGCACAGCCAGTTCTCCAAGCAAAGTGGGTCCCAGGTGAGTGAGGACAGACAGGATGGGATTGGGGAATGTGGAGCAAGGCTGTCCACACTGGGTCAGACCTCAAGGCACAGCTTCTCTGAGCAGGCCAGACCTCCTGAGGAGAGACCCTGGATCAAAATCAATCACAGAATGTTGCAATCATCTTGTCTCTCAAGAGAACAGTAATAAAATATACCCTTTAAAATAGGAATGTGTATTTCTTAGAAGTTCTTTGATTTATTCTGTAGTAGGAAACCTTCCTAATGAACTGCACCAGCCCAGAGGGAAACCAAGGCAGAGCCATGGTTTATAAGGACTTACTTGATCCCAATGAGCCCTGTGGTGCATTTGGTGCTGAGCCCTTGAACTTCAGGGGCTGAGAGGAGATTGCGCAAGCCTTTCCAGGAGTCCAAGTCAGAAGAAAAACGCAAAGTATCTCAAAGCATTATTGGATCCCACTGAGGTCCGTCCCCTAGGAACACTTCTCATGGACTCCTTGGAGGAGAATTGGAGGCCAGGATTGCCCAGAAACTTCCCAGAGAAGAAAGGAAAACGGAAAATACCTTAAAAAAACTGAAGTACCTTGAAACCATAATGAGCCACACTGAGTCTTGCTACTGGCAAAGGCTCTCAAGAGTCAATTTAGAAAGATTGAAATTCTTGAGGGTTTTGGAGGCGAAATGGGGAATTCTGGGGTGAAAATTGAGATTCCTTTAGGAAGATGGGAATTTTGTTTGGAAAAATGGGAATTTTAGGGGGATTTTTGGGGAAAGTGTGGATTGTTGTAGAACATTTGGAAAAAACTGTGCATTTTGGGGAAAATTTTGGGAAGATTGGGATTTTTGGGGGTTTTGGAGGGGAAATGGGGAATTTTGAGGTGAAAATTGAGATTCTTTGGGGAAGATGGGAGTTTTGTTTGGAAAAATGGGAATTTGGGGCAAAATTTGGAATTTTTGGAGGATTTTGGGAGAAAGTGTGGATTGTTGGGGAAAATTTGGGGGGATATTGGGGAATTTTGGGAAAATTTTGGAAATGTTGTGATTTTTTGGGAGTTTTGAAGGGGAAATGGGGGAATTTTGGGGTGAAAATTGAGATTCTTTGGGGAAGATGGGAATTTTGTAGGTAAAAATGGGAATTTTGGGCAAAATTGGGAATTTCTTGAGGATTTTTGGGGGAAAGTATGGATTGTTGGAGAAAGTTTGGGCGGAAATTGAGGATTTTGGGCAAAATTTTGGAAAGATTGGGATTTTTGTTTTGAAAATTGAGATTCTTTGGGGAAGATGGGAATTTTGTTTGGAAAAATGGGAATTTTATTTGGAAAAATGAGAATTTTAGGGGGATTTTTGGGTAAAAGTGTGGATTGTTGGAGAAAATTTGGGGGAAAATTGGGGATTTTGAGGAAAATTTTGGAAAGATTGGGATTTTTGGGAGATTTGGAGGAGAAATGGGGAATTCTGTGGTGAAAATTGAGATTCTTTGACGAAGATGGGAATTTTGTTTGGAAAAATGGGAATTTGGGGCAAAATTGGGAATTTCTTGAGGATTTTTGGGGGAAAGTGAGGATTGTTGGAGAAAATTTGGGGGGATATTGGGGAATTTTGGGAAAATTTTAGAAATGTTGTGATTTTTTGGGAGTTTTGGAGGGGAAATGGGGAATTTTGGGGTGGCATGGGTGGGCGAGGGCCGCAGTAGGGACTGGAGATAGAAGTCAGTGTGTGTGCGGCTGGAAAATGCAAAGTGGTGCTGGGATTGTGAATGGGACCCGCAAGGAAACCGTCAGGCTCAGAAAGGGACTGTGCGACCGGAGGTGAAACCTCTGTGGGGTGGCCTAGTGGCCCTGGAGCTGGCATAAGGACCGTAGGGGAAATCACTCTGGGGCTGGCATACTCACCATGGGGTGGCTTCGAGGCTCTAGGGTGGGAGCTGAACTGCTGCAGAGCTGGAGCCACGATGCAGATGCTGCCCTTCAAAGCTGCAGAAGAGTCCACTGGCAGAGATGGAGAAAGGCCCAGCTGGAGGACCAGAACTGACAGTGCAATAAATCTTGTGGGCTGAGCAAGAGCTGAAATCACTGGGGCTGGGGAAAAGGGGGACCCTGAAATCACCAGGGCTGAGATAAGAAGCTGCAAGAAGGGTAGACGCTGCAAGGGCTGACACTGGGGCTATGGGATCCATGTGCTGGCGTCACTTAAGGCCTGGGCTGTTGATGCTGGGGGCTGAGTCTTGTGCCTCAGCATGGGACGGGATNGGCAGCACTGAGAAGGGCAATTGAGGACTGCTTGCACCTGAAACGCCGCCCATACTGGCATGTGGCAAGGGTGGGCGAGGGCCGCAGTAGGGGCTGGAGATAGAAGTCAGTGTGCGTGTGTGTGTGTGTGCCTGGGAAATGGCACTGATATGACTTCAATGCTACAGAGCAGAAATAGTACTCTATGTGTACTGCATTTATCCTTTCCAAGGGAACACACAGCAGCAAGTACAATTTGAGTCAGTCAATGGCTCAGAAAGCAAGTAGGAATCAAAATAAAGAGAAGTTTCCATCAGGGTCCAAATTGTCTGAACACCTCGCTCTGTGTGTAATCAGTATTAGGTCTGGAAGCT
>PYHW01010582.1:28624-43314 GCA_013186435.1 Turdus rufiventris
ACCTTAGTGTCCCAAAACCTCTGTTTTCATTTTAGTAAGAAATGTTGGGCTCTTCCCCCTGGCTGGAGCAACTCCTAATGGGATGCAGAAATTTTATCAGTCCCACAGTGGGACCCAATGGGCCATTAGCAGAAAATTACTCTCTGGGGGAAGGCTGCAGTTGTGAAAAGATGAACAATGGCCCATCAGCGGAATATCTCCTGCAGAGATAAGGATCACTGCCCCCACCCTCAACAGATGGTGATAGAATAGATACCTTTTATCACACTCTGTATTGTAACATGAGGCTTATAAACAGGGGCGGCTTATATACGGACAAAAGAACAAAAAGTTGCCAACACCCGGAAGTGTGGCTTATACTGGGTGTGTCTTATAATCGTGAAATTACTGTACTTATTAGTAATTAGGTGTCAAAATAAAGTGATAATAGCAGTCTAATTCCAATGGGTCTGTCTACCTGAAATGCAAATCTCTCTCTATTTGAGTAATTAAGCTATGAAATTTAGAGTGCTCAAAGCTTTTGATGTTTTGAAGTAATTAGCAATATGGAGAAAGATAGTGCTCTCTGGAAGTACCAACAGCTGATTTGTAATAAAATCAATGTGTTTGGTTCTCTGTTATTAACTAAGTTATATTATTCATTATTTACCAGTATTTTGCCAGCTGCCAGCATTTGTAAAAATGTTTGTGTAGCCCAAATGCACTGCAAAGATGAGTACAAACTCTTGAAGCCATTAATTACTATTTACATGAATAGAACATGGAGGCACTGATTCTCATGAGGCAACAGAGCCCTATCATGCAAGAAGCTGTACAAACCAAACCAAAATTGTTACAAGTTTGATGGAAAGCAATACTGAAAAATGAACAAAGCAAATATTCAGTGGAGAATTTCAAATCCTCTATTTGTATTTTTACGGGATAGTGTCAAAATGCTGCCTGTGCAGAATCGCATGAAGACATGCATGCGCTCAGTGACTGCCAGGTAGTTTGCAAGCTGTTGTATTATCATATTCCTGGGCCTGGGCACAAAGCACTTGGAGAAAACAGGCTGTTTTTCTTCATTTACATTAAAGGTGTAGACAGGGTCTGCTGAATATTAGGCACAGAGAAAGAGAGCAGAGGTGGTGGGTCTGGAGAGTGAGTGTGACATGGTTTGTAGTGGAGAGGATTAACCCAGCTGCAGGATTGTTCTCCTTGTTGGCAGTTTTACATTTAAATGCGTTGCATTACAAGATATTAATTTGTCCAGCCCAAGTGCTCTCTCTGTTGAGTTTTGTCAGCTGCCTCTGGCAAGGTGAGGATCCATGAGCAGCCATATACATTGGGAAATAGTTAAAATTCTTCCCTTTTATGACTTAACTAAAATGCAAACTCTTACCCTACAGCTCTCGTGTATATTTAAGGATTAATCTTTGGAAGGTGTTTCTTCATACCAGCTGGACTGGTGTGCTTAAAGCTTATAGTTCTCATGTGGGAATATAGGAGCTGCTGCTTTAACCTCAGACTTGTCATCTGGAGGTTTCCTAAAGGATAGTTTGGAAAGATATCTGGCCTGGGAACATACATTTCTTGCTTGCATCTTTCTTGATTTAAAGTATTTGCTGCTTGTGGAAGTAGGAATATTCAATTATTTTGTGGTTTTTCTTGCTATTCTAATTATTTTTTAAACAGGCTCTAAAAATCACAGACCATTATCAGTCTCCAGGCTAAGGAAGCACTATCAACTTCTGTTCAACTCCTGCAAAAGCAGAGTGTTGGCCATCAGTGCTTCATCTTTGTTTAACCTGTTCTTAAAATCCTGCAAAAAAAATGGACCTTCCACATTTTTCTGGGGGACCTGTAAGGTATCTAGTTACCATTCCAAGACATAAACTGGGGCTAATAGGCTTATGTAAAGTCTAAACTTTTACTAGAAGACTAAACTAACCAGCAGGGATTGGAACAGGCTCTTCAGGGAAGTGGTTACAGTCCCAAGTCTGACAAAGTTCAAGAAGTGTGTGCGCAACACTCTCAGGCACATGATGTCTTCTTGTGGTGTCCTCTACAGGGCCAGGAGCTGGACTTCAGTGATCCTTGTGAGTCCTCTCTAACTCAGGATATTCTCTGATTCTACAAAAATATTCAACAAGGTAACTGAAAAGTAAAAGCACAATTATTTTATCAGTAATCTGAAATTATAAACCAATTTGAAAAGAGGTTTAGAAATATTCTGAGTTGTTTACATGGTGTTTTTTTAAACTAATTAATTTGAATGTTGATATTGCTATCTACCACTAGAAAAGGCATGTTTAGATAGTGATTTGGGCCACTGAAACATGGCTCTGATCAATCACAACAAAGCTTATATTTATTTGTATATAACAAAAATGAAGCAGTTTATAATCCTATTCATAAATGCTGGGAATGGATCAGATTTGAGTCACTTTTACAGAAATTTATGTAGCTTTTTTATTTTGCACTTTTTGGCATTATTTTCAAAACAAAACCAGAAAATACCAGTTTTGCAAAGTTTCATTAGTGAAAATGGTATTTTAATTAGCAGTCTAGTGCAGAGATTATTGGAATAACATCTTCCCTTTTAGTGTGGTCAGGCAGGGATGGAATGTTGTCTACACCACAGAGTTCACATACAAACCTTACTGTGAGCAAGAAGGATGGTTGATGGTGATGTCAGTGTGCTTAAATCCAGCAGGTGTACAAATTCTTTGACACCTGTACATCTAATGGATTGAATTAGTCTCTTACAATGAGTATTTAAATCCTGAAATGCCCTGATACATTTTTGACAGCATATATCCCATGCATGCAGCCCCACTGTGGGACATATATGGTGACCACAGGGTTATACTAATTGTTATCTTTTGTGATTGCAGTGACATGGGTGGGAGCAGAATGACAGGCTTGGAGATACTACCCAGGATGAAGATAATGAGAAAAATTTAGATGGAGATTTTCAACTAAATCACAATTTCTTAACTCCCTCCCCATTTCCTCAGTATCCCAGCGTCAAGATCTTCACAGGTTTTACAAGTGGATTTGTTGTTTGTTTTTTTTATTTTTTTATTTTTAATTTTTTTAAAATTAAAATTTCACATTCATACCTAGGCAAAGCATTTCACACCAGAAACAGCATTTCTGATTATTCCTGCAGGTGCAACATTAGTGCATAAAGATTGGTATTTGCATACCCAGCTCCAGAGATACAGATGAAAATCAAGCTCAGTTTATTTGCACACGTTCAATTACCTTACTTATTTCATTATTCTCCTTTAGTTCAGAACCAGGTGCTGTAAACACTATGGCATCTGCAGTACTTATTCCTCTAGTGGTTTCTTCCAGGCTGAGTGTCTGGCTTGCTGGTATAAAAGCTTGGAGCTCACTGAGAGCCGAA
This sequence comes from Turdus rufiventris, assembly GCA_013186435.1. Taxonomy (NCBI): domain Eukaryota; kingdom Metazoa; phylum Chordata; class Aves; order Passeriformes; family Turdidae; genus Turdus; species Turdus rufiventris. Next base: position 32,019 of record PYHW01010582.1, read on the forward strand.
AAGAATCAAACCAGTTTGAGAACTGCTAATGAGATACTGTAGGTAAATAAAGTCCTTTCATATTATACTTTACTGCCATTCTGATGACATTTAGTTAGTTTACTTTTGCAAAAAGTGAGTTTTTCTTTTCTATCCAAAACCAGCACAGCTATCTTTGTCGTGGGCAAAGCTCTTGCATGTAGTCTGAGTTGATTTTCAGAGTTTACTTTCAGAGTTGTAAATCTATTGCTTAGATGAGCAGTGTGTTAAAAGATACTAGGTGGCCTGTGAATCCTCAAAGTAAGGAGGAGGCACTTGAGAGGTTTTAAACTCCTGGATGATAAAAAAGAGGTATAAATAGTGGCTCGTAGCAGTATTAAAAAGCCTCACCTACATAGAAACTGGCACAATATTTACTGTAAGTAATAAATATTTGTAATTGTTATGTGGTGCTTTTCAAAGGATATTTCATGTCTAGTTTTATTTTGAGTTATTTTTTACAACTTCAGTTCCTCATGAAAACAAGTTGTATAGCTTATGGTATTACTCCAGCAAAATGATTTCCATAAATAAAGCAAGAGGCAATAGAAAGGAACATATATAAAGATTAATGCATCAGACTTTTAAGCCTACACTAACAAAAATTTCTGAGGCTTAAGTTATTGGGAAGGAAATCTCTCATATGGAAACAGGCAACAAATCCAAAACTACCTGAGCAGTATAGGCAATTTACTTTCCTTCCACTTAAAGAATTGTATTTTCATAGTAGTTTTCTCTGAGTTTATTGATTTTGTATGCAATTTTCTTCAGAGACAGAAAGCAGCTAGATTTGGCACACACACAAATGGATGCAGCCAGCAATTAATGCTTGTGCTGCTTGTCAGCTGGTGAGTGCTGCTGTGGGGTACCCTGCACAGGAGAGGGAGTGTTCCCTTCCAGTGAAACTGCATGGGGAGGTGACCATGCAGGTGTGGAGGTGGAGGGCATCAGGAAGGTAAAAGCAGATTAGAGAATCATGTCAAAATAAGAGAGGCATCTACAGAGACAGTTAATATTTCCTTCTTTAAAAAGAGAATGGTCACAAGCAAGTGCAACTGGAAAGCGACACCTTGCCTTGTATCATTTCCAAATTAATTTCTACTGAGTCAAGTGTGGAAAAAAAGTAGAGCAAATGTCAGAGAATGTAAAGTCAAATTTCTAATTAAAGGCACTTAACAACCTTACCTTTAAGTCTTAGATCTGAGATATCTTAGATGCTGAGATAAAACAAAGAGCCTACCAAGAAACTTTCATAGCGTGCATGCAATTAATGTCTATAGCTTCTAGGAACTAAAACCCATCAGTTTCTTTTAGAAATTTACATTTCATTTCTTAATGTGGTAAAAGTAGCAAAATTCATTAGGAATCAGGTTAAACCCACTTTAGACAGAAATACATGAAGAATAAATTACGAATATATTATTATTTCATCTTTCAGGAATAAATAATATCAGAGAACAAACCAGAACATTTGTTAAGATATTTATTTAAAAAACAAGAGGAACATTAATTCAGATCTGAGACAAAAATGTACCTCGATTTTTATTTCATTCAGTCTTACGACTCTTCATCACAAAAGACCATAACAAGTTGTGAAAGAAGACTTGATGTGTTTGGAAGGTACTGCCAGTTAATGAACTGATGCAGTTGTGTCACCTACAGTGCATGTTATCAGTGGAGTGAATCTAGAAAATGCTTTGCTACAAACTCATTACATATGATGCAATCCATAAATTACTGAGATTCTCTTACTGTACCTAGAATGACAGAGATGTCAATGCTGCAGCTCTGCAGATTGGAAAACACTAATTATTTAATGACATCCAGTGCCAGAGCATGAGACACTAATGATCACTCTTTTTTGTTTCCCATCTAAAAATTGTGTTCCCTGTAGCTGGCAATCATCAAAACAAGGAAGAATCAAAAGCGATATCTTAAACTTCCAATTATGAACAAGCAACACACATTTTAAAACAGCAGTCTGGAAATACCAGAAGCCAGGTGCAACCTTTCCCCCGCCAGATCTACCTGCTTTAAATCCTTTCTTGATTTCTGCTGCCTTGCCATTCCCTCTGTCACTGGTGATCTCTTTCAATGGGCAATAATTCAGTGTGTTTATCTCAGCCTGAAACATCACAGTTAGATTGGATAGGTGCGGCTCCCACACCACATACCTTATTAACTTCAAATGAAACGAACAGGGAAAATCGTGATTAGAAATCCTTGCACAAATGCCTTACACCATGAAGAATAATGAAATTCAGCTGTTCTCTGTGAATTGCAACACCAAAAAACCACATAAATTTAGAACTCATGGGAAAGATGCTTTGACATTCTCAGGAACCTGATCTCCCTTTTGTCTTCTTTTTCTGCCAGAGCCCTATCTCCTGTTATCTTTGGAACAAGGTACTGCATTTTTTCTGAAGGACTTCAGGAAGCCTTCATCTGTGGCTCACAGGTTGTAGAGCCTACATTCACATTTTGCGGTAAGTGAATTACCGTTTTTAAGCCCAGAACCTTGGCTCATGTTGCACGACAGCAGCACATGCTCTGTGTAGTGTGTGGTGACACTCACAGCTCTGTGCAGCGTGTGGTGACACTCACAGCTTAGGGCAGAGTGTGGCACCACAGGGCGTCACTCATGGGTGGCCGCGCTCCTGCCCTGAGCCCCGAGCACGCTGCAGAGCTGAGCCTCTAATGAAACACGTCTGGTGCATGCTTCCTCACAGGACAGCACTGCTTCACTGGCAAGGACAGCTTTAAAATGTGTCTTGTGTTGCAAGCAGTGACATTTTAAGACTTTTCTTTCCAATGAGTACAGCATTCCAAGGCCTAAATTTTACAGGGCATCAGTGCAAAAGGCAAAGTGTGGGTAGCTCCTTCTGCTTGAAACTGCCTCTAGGTGCCTTAAGGCTCTTCTCATTTATTCAAGGGTCTGTGCAGCCAGCTTCGCCTTCTTGTGCCCCTTCTACACACTCAGGAACCAACAGTTCCTGAAATGATTTAAATCTCTATATGGAAGGTGACTCTGTGGCCGTGCACCTGCACAGAATTGCCAAAGCAGCACTGGTGAGCAGCTCCATGGGACAGACAGAGCATGTGACGGCAAGGAGTGAACACAGCAGCTCAGAAGTTAGATACAGGAAATTTTTAGTTTACAGTGGAGTCTGATAGAGAAAATAATACTTTTGGTAGAGAAAAACATTCTTTGGCATGGATTACGGAGACAATTCTCTTATGGCCTGGTGGATACACTTGGCAGAAAATGCGTTGTCTGACAAGACAACCACATACACTGTTTTCTGCAGAACCCAGTGGTTCTATGAAAAACACTTATAGATTTGGGACTTCATAGCATGGAAATATCAAAACCAGTTTAAGTGAAAGGTTTTTGTCCTCATCTGGCCTATGAAGAGTGTGTTTTATTTTAATTCATATCCAGTACTGCTATTTCAATATTTTATTTTTGTGTATATACAGTTTCCTTCTAATGAAGGAAACTAGATTCTTATTATGCTTTTGAAATGCATGTTGTCCTGATAGGAAGGCTCTTGTGACTGTGCTAAAAGATGCTTGAAGTAATTCACATGTGATATCTATCAGAATAATAAATTCTGAGGTTTTGATACCCATAATCCTTTTCTGGAAGAAATCAGAGAGCTTTTGCAATTTTTCTGTGATAAAGCTCATCAATCGTTCTTGTATCAACTGTTTAATCTCTCATTATTGCATTGTGAATTTATTTCCTATAGCTCCATTTCTTCTTAGTGTTCTGCACATGCATTCTCTGTCTCTAGATTTATGAATCTTGGTCTTGACCTTCACAATAGTTTAATGGGTATTTAAATCAAATTATTTTAAGTAAACATCACAAGCCATTTATTGATTGTGAGCCAGAAAAAGAAGGCGTTCAGAGGCTTGTAAATTGTACATGTAAATGATTCACCTATGTGAGCATCAGACAAATGCCCTACCCAGGCAGGAATACCTGTCCTATGTGTTCCAGTACAAGGCATGATTGTAAGCAAACCAAAATCTAGGATTCTCCTCAAATCGTGGCTACTGTTTCACTCTCTGATATCACTTTTCTACCTTCCCCTACCCAACAGCACAGGGGGATGGACAATGGGCAGCTGCGATCCCCTAATACCTCCTTTTTACTTCTTCTTCCTTTTCAAGCTGCTCCTTTACTCTGATGTGGGTCCTCCATGGACAGCAGTCCTTAAGGATAAACCTGCTCCACTATGGGCTTTTTCTTCTAAGGGAATATTCCCCTACTCCAGCATGGGCCAGCAGCGTGGGTATCTGCTCCATGTGGTCTCTACAAACATTGCAGGGGAATCTCTGCATCACAGATGTCTGTTGTCAGGACCTGCACTTTTAAAGAGAGTTTTACACTGGCCCTATGGAAGGAGTCCTTGTACTTGTGCAGGATTTGGCATGGCTGAGCTGTGAGAGCTCAGCTGTGGAAGGGATAGGTCTATTCCAGTCACTTAGAGCCAGGGTGTTTTATTAAAACAATGGCTCACTTTAGGCAGGAGTAGGACATCTTTCAGCTTTTTTGTCCCTGCCTCAGTAGAGGCTGATGTTTCTCTGCCTACAGTACAGCACATACCTTGCAGTTTCTCATTGCAGTTAATTTTGCTAAAACTGCTGAGCTGTGTTTGCAGATTAGCAACATCTTGCCATTAACAGTCATGCCCTAAAGCCCACTGCAAACCTTCCAAACCTGTCTAGAAATGTGTTCAGCTATCATGCACAAATTGTGCTGATCAAGAGGCTGCTTTTGGCATTAGTGTCTGTTTTGCCCCATCCTATGTGATGCGACTTTTAGTTAAATACTGTTATTGATATATTTTTACACTCTCTAGTTCAGATAATTAAGAAGCACATTCCTAAACTCATGTTCCCGCCTTATAACACAGTGGGACTTATGCGTGTTTATGAACCAAGGGACAGATACTCTCTGCATGGATTTGTATGTCTTTATTTGTGGACAGTTTGTGAGATTAAATTGCATATCAATATTTGCTTACTCTGCCATTTGATTAATGCACTGCAAGCAGATTTAGAATCTTGTTTTGTATAGGTTTTTCAAGAGCTGCTTAATATGTTTACTCTTGGAAGTACTTGCCCATTAGATCAAATGTACACAAAATAAATCATCCAAACAGTGATTAAAAACAAAGCATATTTGACCATCATATAATTTAGTTAAGACCAAATATTTCTGTAGAACTGCTGAACTATGGCAGATGAAAAGAGCTATTCCTACCTTAACAGCTCACCAAAGTGCCATCACTGCGGCAAAAGAACAGATGGATATCACCTAGATAATGTGCCTTGTCAGTAGCTGTGATGTACAGTGTAATGCAGGTGGTTTCAAGAGGTTCTCAATCTTGTTATGCTACTACCCATGAACTGAAGTGGTCCTTTCTCAGAAGTGATGGAGGGGCACCTAAAGTCAGCCTGCTGCTGAGAAGCTCTTCATGTTTCCCAAGGGTATTACAGAGAGTGGGACACAGACCAAGGCCTTACTAGGTTTACATGCAAGATTCAGTGAGAATAAAGTCTCAAGGATGAAAACATGCTGAATGTATCTGCCCTGTAAATCAGAATATTAGTAGTCTTTGAGAAATGATAATTTGTTCCCTGGTGTTATAATGACAAAGTTCCAATAGAGCTGGTCAATGCCCATTGTGTTGTGCTCCTGCTTGTTTTTGCTTTTTCTTTTTTTTCCCAAAAAAAGCTGTAAACCTCTAATGTCCTCTTTTACAGAATCCAATTTGTGACCTGCCATAAGGGGCACTATCTCATTAATCAGTGAAAGCAGAAACAGTACACCAAGCCCATAAAGAATTATGGGTGTGCCTTGCTAACAATTGGAGCTCTCCTGACAAATAAGAGACAGTTTGTTCTCAAGGCCTTTGACAAAAAGCCACCTAATGTAATTAGGCACAACTGCCTTTAGACTGTGTTTGAGATGGTGCTAGCTGCACAAAGAGTACTTTCCCTGTATTATCAACACAGATGATGTCAGTACACAGAGTGGATCTTGAAAGGCTTCTCATCTTCACTGCTCAGATATTGAGGGCAACAGGAAACAGAAGAGTTGTTTGACTTAGACCTTCCTTTGTTTAGAAACAAGAACACAGAATAAGCCATACATGGATCCAGTCAAGAGCTAAGTATGCAAAGATAGCAGACCTAGCTGAAGAATGTAGTGTATGAACTGGTTTAGGCCCCTGCTCTTCTTGCTTATCTGTTTTTGATAAATAGCCATGTTGTACGTGTCACAGTGGCTTCCAAGACCCTTTTTGTCACACACATTTTTATGCTGTTTTATTTTTAGAACTTCACTGGAACACTCTGACTTCACTGATTCATTAGAAGTGAAGTCCAGCAAACTCTTCCAAAGGCCGTAAATTTAAAAATATTCAAACAAATTGAGTGAAGCTTTCCTACCAACTTTTGGCCAGCTAAAAAAATACCAGATTTCTTCAGCAAGATCTAGAGGTGGCAGAAAGATGGGGGAAGTTTTCAAACAAAATTTGTCTCTCTTAATTTTAGGGATTTATAAATATTTTTTTTTCCATTTATGCCCCTTAAGTCTTCGCAGCTCTCAGGGAATGCTGCTGTTGTAAATGCTATTGACTGCCATGATTATTCAATTTATATTATGTTTTCAATTTTGCAACTTTTTTCCCATTTTTTCTTTCCCTGTCTCTCACTGTTTATTTGTCACACTGTTGCTCAGAATCTTTTGAAGGTGTTTTGTAGCTATAAGTCAACTAGAAAATGGTCGAGCGATATAACTTCTGAACCCATTTCTCTGAAGACAATATTTCACTCCTTTTTTTGTGTGATCTGAAGTAGTTTATGAAGCTTCTTTGATATTTCTGTCAATGTGTAGGTCTGCATCATATCTCAGCCAAAGCAGAGGGCTTTTGCCTTCCTTAAGTCATGCTGAGCTGCTGAAGAAAGAGGGCTCTGTTTAGATCTTATTTGTTTGAAGGGATAAATGTCAATTACATTAATTCTTCCTGCCCTAGTAAATAACCTTAAACCTTCCACAACTATATCATGGCAAGTTGAAAATCATATTCTCCTACCTAGCTGCTATGTGGTATCTCCCCCATACTGAAGAACTGGTATTATATTTTAGCCAAATAAATCACAGGTTGTGATTGATAATATTTCTCTGTATCCTTTTAACTTTCTCCTCTATTTCTGGAGCATGTCCCAAAGGCTTTTCTGTGCAAATGAGGAACAATGTGAGGCTCATGCTTCTTCTCTTCAAATGAGTCCTTGGTAATTACTGAGTTGGTTTTGCTGACATAGTGCAAGATGTCAGCAGTGGACCAAGTGCAGTTCTAGGAAACAGGAAAAGAAAAATTCTGTAAAGATGGGGTAAATAAGACAATTTATTGATACGATAAATGGACAATGCTCTCAAAGTAGAGGCTTAACATGGCATTCACAACTGGTTCACCTTTTTTTCTCCATTCCTTGTACTTCACCTTTTCCATTCTCTCTCCAAAGTGAATATGTTCAGTGCTCAAACTGAGAAGTATGGATAGTCCTACAGATTTGGCACTATCTTCTGTACATACCTGAACGAGTAGGGCTCTATAAATAATAACCTGTGCTGCTAGCTCAGCATTTCAGTTCATTTAATGAGACACGTGACAGCCCCACATGCTTTACAGAGTATGTTTAGAAGGGATATCCTCTTGACAGCTCAGCAAAAGTATCTGTGTCTTCCAGTGATATGAGTCTGTGCCAGCATGGCACTATCTTGAAGACTGTAACCAGGGAAAAGATTATGTTTCTAAGCAAAATACACCTGGAACAATCAGTTCCTTTGAGGTGCTTTTGAGTCATGTTGTGCTGGCACATCAAGCTGCTGACAAAACTTGTTACATCAGATAGTGTCTGATATGACTGAAAAAGACCTTATACAACATAGGGTAACAGAACTGGATTATGTGTCTTTTATTTTTTTTTTTTTTTCCCAAAAGAGAAAATACTGTCTTCAAGTCTGCTGTGTGCTTACTTGTCTAGCCTTCATTCACCTGTAAAACACAGACTCAGAGTAGTCACACATTCTCAGGGTGCTGGGCTTCTGTTTTGTTTATTCATTCTTTCATTCTGAGTATCTACGCTTGTTTTCCATTCTTTTTTTTTCTTTAAAGCTTTTATTAAATAGCATTATCAAAGATCTGTGACTGAAAGATAATAAATCCTCTGAGAATGTATGAAGCAGTTCTTGCAGGGTATTTGCAGTGTGAGGCTGACGGAGCATCTCTCCAGGATGCATTGCAAATGGGTCACAGAGCTGGGAACCATGTTCTGTGGGCAGTTTTTAAATTTGGGGAAGAACCATGACAGGCGTCTAATTCCATCTTTTGTACAAAACAAGACAAAGTAACTTTAATATTTTCATATCCAAGAGACTAAATAAACTTTTTTTTAAATTCCAAATATTTATGCAAATTAAAGGCTCCATGTAATATGGCAACACATCTGTAAAATCTGTGGAAAATACCTCTTATACTCTCTTAAAACTGTTGTGGATTTACAGTAATTTCACGACTATAAGGTGCACCTATTTGACGAAAATTTCCCCTCGAACCCGGAAGTGCGCCTTATAGTCCAGTGCGCCTTATCTGAGCTACAAAGTGGCAAAAGTTGCCAACCCGGAAGTGCAAGCCATTAGGGGGAGTGGCCCCGCAGCAGGGCCGGGCTGGGAGGGAGAGTGGCCCAGCAGGGCTGTGCCTGCTGTGAGGAGGGAGTGCCCCCGCAGGGCTATGCGGGGCTGTGGGGAGGGAGAGGTGTCCCGCGGGGCTTTGCTGGGCTGCGAGTGGGGAATGGCCCCGCAGCAATGTTGGGATGTGAGGGGAGAGGGGCTCCGCGGGGCGGGCCTGCTGGAATCGGGGTGGCCCCCTCGCGTGGCGGGGGGGAAGCCGCCAGAATCCGGACAGCCCTGGTGCGGGGGCAGGGAAAGCTGCTGGAATCGGGGCGGTCCCCGCGTGGGGGGGATGCCCTGGCCCTGGGGACGCCACACGGAGCGACGGCGGCCATGCCTCGCACCCGGGGAGGGGGTACAGAGGGACAGGTGGCAGAGCCTGGCCCCGTAGAGGCAGGGAGGAGCCCTGGCAGGCTTGCTCCGGACCCATGGAGGCAGGGAAGAGCCCTGGCAGGCTTGCTCCAGCCCCATGGAGGGGACACGGAGGGGCAGCAGGCACAGCCCTGCCCCGTGGAGGGGACACGGAGGGGTGGCAGGCACAGCCCTGCCCCGTGGAGGGAACACGGAGCAGCAGCGGGCACGCCCCGGCCCTGCTGGGTATAGGCAGGCCTGGGGGCCTGCGGCACCGCCCCTCCCATGTCTGGGAGGGCCCGGGGGCCAATGGCTGCGGGGTGGGGGAGGGGCCTCGGCCAGCAACCTCGTGGGAGGAGCTGGGGGCGGAGCCTCACTGCAAAAAATATGTGCGCCCTATAGACCAGTGCGCGTTATATGATCTACAATGTTGCAAATTTTGCTGACTCCCGGGGGGGTGCGCCTTGTAGTCCAGTGCGTCTTATGGTCGTGAAATTACTGTAATTCCCAGCTTAATATCCCCATTGCCAACATCATACATAAAAAAGGTGTGGATTTTTAAAATTCTTATTCTGTACTTCAGTTTTCATAGTTGAAATTTTGTCTGAAACCACTGAGGGATAGAAATATATATATATATATATATTAGTGGAAACACCAATGCTTGGAATGAAGTAATTGCAGCAGTTGGAGGCTTTATGAAAAATCCCGATGTCATGAGACTTGCATTAAAGGTGAAAAAAATCACATCAGTTAAAGCTGCTGAAATTTATGTAGCTTCTGTTCCCATGCACTGGCAACTCCTTGCAGTGTCTTCTTTTGTTAGCTTGAGGAAATACCTGCTGTTAATTTTGTTCCCCCTCTAAGTATTCTTAAAACCAAATGGATCCTTTTTTAATATTCTCATGCTTAAACTAGCTAAATCCAGGATCTCTGGTTTCTAGACTTGTCACTTGGCTAGTATTAAGCAATAGCTGCATTCAGAATCATTGAAAGCTCTTTCATGTGTGCATTTGCCCCAGTGGTCCTGGGAAACATGAGAACTGATGCAATCATACCCAAAGTGCATGGGCACAGCAAGTCTGCTTCATTCTGGCTTCCTTCACCTGGCTCAGGCCACTTGGACAGGGCTTCTGACTTGGCAACACCCTGTTTAGATAGAGTTTAGAGAAACTCTTTCATTGATCTAGCAAGATAAAATGCAGTCTGTTTTGTGATTCATCTGTTATGGGTGTTAACCACAAGCTCCTGCCCTTCTGAGGGAGCCATCACGTCCTGTAACTCAAGTACAATTTTAATGAAATTCAGCACAGTGCATTTAGTAGTTTCTATAGTTTTTCATGTAACTCATCAGTCTTACATGTAGTCCATTATGTTCAGCTGAGTTAATCATACCAGGTGTCCCTCTTAACATGCTATTTTTAATTTTTCTTCTTATTACATGGGATTCTAGTAAAAAATTCCTTGAACATGGGATAACAATTTGCTATGCTTCAAAATTCTGTTGCTACAGTGGATAATCATGTAATCAGTTTGTGCCTCAGGTCTTTATCTGTGCAATAGTAATAATTTTGCTGCTATGGGATGGCGGGGGTGGGGAAGCACTGTTAGGATAAAACCATAACTACTTGGAATGTAAAGGGATATTGCAATCAGAGATGCTAGGAAAAATCTTACCAATAAAAAATGGAGAATTCTTCCTGAAGATGCAACAATTTGGAGGACTGAGTTCAGACTTTAACAGAACAATGCAAAACAGCCTTGAAAAATGGTTTGGTTTTTGTTTCTTTTTGCTGTGCAAAACTGCCTACACAGTAAGGAATAAAATGAATGGTTCATAGCAATAATGTGCACTTCATATCTCTTTAGACACTGAGCTTTTGTGCAGTTGTTTAAACTGGTGAACACAGCTTTGGCCTGTGGTAAAACTCTGAGAAATATACAGATTTGTTGAAAATTTCAAAGAGTTTGTTTCCTTAAAAATCTTTTGCATGAAATGTATGTAGTTTGTCAGTGACACTTGTACTTTGTTTTATGCCAATGTTGTCAAATTCATGTCACAAGAAGATTCCAAGATAGCAATGGCAGACATTGAGAAAAATTGCAGTAAAATACACTGTGCTAGAAAAAGATTACAGTAATTTCACGACTATAAGGCGCACCCTTTTGACTAAAATT